>UXGD01004449.1:0-17081 GCA_900474315.1 Torymus auratus | reverse complement strand
ATACCTGCGAAGCTACATCAGATTGTTCAAACAAACCTCGTAAAAGTACGACCAATTACTCACTAAAAACTTAGAAATTCTCATAAACAAACTGATATAGCTTTACAGGTATTGATAATTTTTTGATTTTCATAGTGGTTCCTTGCCTTTAACTTGCAAATGGAACAAAATGAGACCTTCCAAATTGAAGTCAGATAAAAAATAAAAAAGACTACACTGTTTTGTTACATTTTTTTAGCTGGCGATATCTT
This sequence comes from Torymus auratus, assembly GCA_900474315.1. Taxonomy (NCBI): domain Eukaryota; kingdom Metazoa; phylum Arthropoda; class Insecta; order Hymenoptera; family Torymidae; genus Torymus; species Torymus auratus. Next base: position 16,830 of record UXGD01004449.1, on the reverse strand, counting down.
ATTTATTAATAATTAAATTTGTGAAAAAAATTGTTTCTTTTTTATTTGAAGTGCACTTCTTTCTAATTACGCCATCACTGATATTACGATATTCGAAAACGTAGTTAAAAAAAATGTTTATATTTAACGACAAAATGTTGCCGTTCAAACCACCTTAACAATGCATGAATGTTCACGAAATAAATTTCGTCATTTTTTAACTGAAAATTAAGCTTTAAATAATCAAACACGAGATCACACATTATTATTATTTCAAAATTATACTTCAAAATATGAAAAATTGCTGTGCTGACGTTTCTATACGACTATAAACAATACTTACTTTCACTCGCAAAAACTAATCAAACATTAATATTCCAAAATTATAATTTAAAAAATCATAAAATATTGAAAATTGATACGCCGACGTTTTCATTCAACCAAAAACAATAACTTTCACGTGCGAAGAATTAGAATAAAGCGATAAAAGAACATAACCGATAATTATTTAACTGATTATAACCCAAAGCCAACTTGTAACGGGCGCCTATCAAACCGCGATATTATCCTGACACTGTGGACATTAAGTTTCACGAACAAAGAGCGAACTTCGCTGAAGAGAATAACAATTACGCACTGTACAATCGGCAAACGCGAGGACCCGCAAAAACGCCCGAGTCCCAAATATTTATTTCGCTCTTTTCATATCCACCTGTTCCTGCTGGTGCACCCGAGTGTTGAAAACCTTTCCTGGAACTGTGTGCAGCAGCGCAATTTTTTTTGCATATCCGCGGCACGACTCGTAAAATTTGTGTGTTCGCGCGTCGATTAACGCTCTCGTTTTTAGCCGGCGGTTGACAGTCGCTGTGTTTAATGGATGTGAATTGTGAATGGAAATATGATGTAATTAAATTATTATCGTTATTTATTATTATTCTTCTTTAATAACGTTTTATAAATATTGCGTGTTTCAGTGTGTTTGTACATCGACGCCCCGTATACAGAGAAGAGCACAACGCGTGTCCTCTTTATCGAAGGCTAGCACAGTTCAAAACCTCTGACGAAAACTAGCACAGCTTAAAATCTCCGACCAAAAATAGCACTCTAATACATATGTGATTTCCAATATGTAGACAAATTTTTTTTTATTTTTGGCCATTCGTATAAGATACACTATTTATGAGAGCGCTAGTCTTCGTAAGTATAACTTATAGAGCTGCGTGCTTTTTTTTCGTCCGAGCGCAGCGAGTTGTACTTTTTTTCGTCCCATGCGGGTCGTGTTTTTGTTGGCAAGGAGACGCAAACTGTGCTTTTTTTCATAAAAATCCTTGAGTTTTGCTAGTTTTCTTCGTACGGGACGTTATAAATGTATAGGAATTCCTTCGTTTCACGAATAAATTATTTTCACTTGACAGTAAAACGAGTAATTAAAAAGTCGAGTTTTTGTTGTATACCGCCCACACCTATCGCGAGAATGCATATACTGACACCAAACGATGATGCATCACCGAGGGTACGACACGCTCTCGTGCATTGAAGTCACTTGCTTATAGAGAGTTATTTATATCTATAAATGCTTATTATACGCAGAGCTATACTAAGGTAATGTTAAAATCTTTGGTATTGTATCTTGAGTTTGTTACAAAAATGTTGATTAAATCTTCAATCATCCTTAGTTTTGCAAATTTTTCTTTTCCTTTCTTTTGAAGTATCGATTAAAATTATAATTTTATACAGGCGGAAGAATACGGATGATTTATGAAGAACGATAAAATATATTCTTTTATCCTCGACAGGTCTATGAGTGTATACTTTTCTTCAAACCAGTCGTAGGTGCAAATTTTAATATTTACTGTTCAAACTAATGATGGAGCGTGTAAAAACTACATTTCATCGTAACAGTTAATGTGCACTGCGTAAAAGATCTAAAAGGCACATCAATGCTAAAAGGATTTTAAGGCTGAGGGGTCAACGATTCTTAGAAGGAAAAGAATATCAGTGTGTAAAAATTGGAAGATAAAATGCGTATGTAAACTTGGGATGAACAAAGTATGATTACCCAAAAAAATTCAGCTAGTGCAAACACGCGTTATTATATTTTTTTTTTATTCTTTTCAGTTATGACTTATAATGACCGATGAATGGTAATTAAAATTTGGAAGTTAAAACGTTGTTATCATTGTCGTTGTTATCGTAGTTATTCATCAATTTTAGAGCACGACACTTGTAATTATTACATAAAAAAGATCCACCGATCTAGATAAATAATGCATGGGTCGATATAAATTTCAAATTTCTTAGAATTCTTGCCCGACAGTAGCACGTGCTCAAATGTACATAGATCATCAATGCCGAAATTAAATACGAATACAAAGAATCAACGTTTGAAATTCAATTAGAGCATGTAAATCTATTACGATTAAGGCCAAATTAAATCTTTGATGTGATTCAAAGTACCTTACGAAACTACCGCTCGACACAATGACTGGGCACATACTTTCTATGCTTACGGATATTGTTACAATATTTGAAAACTCATCCATTGTACGTAATGAGGCGATAATACATTGTAACTCTCACACATAAATTTTTTCAAAATTAAAAATTTTTCCAAAATTAAAAATTTTCCACTTACTGTGGAATCATCGACTCGGGCCCAATGATACATATTCACTTGAAACTTTGCGCCATGGAAGAAAACTACTAGACTTATCGAGTCAACAAAAAGAGAAGTGGAAGTCGTCGAAATAAACATCAGGAAATGATTAAAAATAATGTTTGAATGCGAGATCTTACTCTCCCATTAGATAGACCTTGTTAAACTTGCTACATTTTATATAGATTTCAATTTTCAGAAGGCCAACATTCTCAAATGAGTCTAAATTTACATTTTAACAGCCATATATTTGTCAAATGACATAATAAGAATTTACCAATTAATTTTTGTTTGTACATTGGCCATGTAAATATTGATTGGTCTTTTCTTATTCAAAATTTCTATTATTTAACGAAAAATAATAGTTCCTTTATAAGGTCTGAGGAAGTAGACCCATCACAATGAAACCGGTTCTAACTATACTCAAATTAAGCTATCAAAAGCCGTATCACTAAAATTTGAACTTCATCAATCAACAATCTCACATTCCCAAGCCCAAAAACTTTAACAATACAAAGTCCATCTTCGAACGTCCATTCAATCGAAGAAAAACTACACGCCAATCACGTCGTCATTTGGCGAATCGTAATTTCACATAATGCCACCAGGCTCATTAGAATCCAATCTACGCCGAGGATTATGCATATCGCGTCGGGTCTTTCAGCAAACTATAAATCTCGCGGTCGAAGGACGTGAATAAGAAAAAGAGAGAGAAAGAGAGGGCGCGAGTGAGAAGTCGCAAGGATTTTTGGCAAAGCGCCAAGCTCGTGGCTGCACTCCTCTTTCCGTTTATTTATTTTTTTCTTCTTTTTTGCGCGGATTGCGCGTCCCCCATTGTGCGCAGCTTTGTTGCAGAAATCAGTGTTGCTTGTATTCAATAACGCTCTTTTTATCGGCGGTTTGAGGAACTTTTTTTATGTTTTAATGAATGTTACAAGCAGTAGGTCTCACTGATCTCACATCAGAAGAAGAGTCGTGCAAAAAGTGCGAGATATCACAAAAAATATTTTAATTCAAGTTTTTAGATCTGTTTATAGCAGTAAGTAATCTTTCATCAAACACGCACATAGGAAGAGTAATAATAAAGTATTTATGCTTTTGTGGAGTGTCATAGTTATGTTAATTCATCCTCAGTCAATCGATTCATGTCAACCTTGTTTATTAGATTTTTTTACTTATCTTGTATCATTGGATCATTTAGTTGGACATACCTATGTCTTATTAAGTGAAACAAAATCCATAGTCAATAGATCGAAAACAGACAACCTAGTTACAAAAATCCATATTCATTTTCGAAGAATTGCAAGTTTATTAAGGTTCTATCACAACTTCCCTATAGTCAAATCAGTGCTAAATGAAGAGGTTACCTACAATTTAAAAAAATTAAAATGCGATTGTACTATAAATAAAGTGTATTTAACATGATTAAAATAACTTTTTTTAACAAAATGTTGATATTTTAGAAACAGCACAAACAATTATTGATAAAAAATTTCTTAACCGATTTCAATTATCAAGGTCTCATTCTATTCTTCAAGTAATTTCACGGGGACTTGCCGAATGAAAAATTCAAAATTATTCAAAACCCACAAAGTTATAGCCAATTGAACAAAATTATTGTTATATCCTTATTCTCGATTTATGAACAAGTAACCTCTTCGTTTAACACTGATTTGACTAGGGAAGTCGTGAAAGAAACACCTAAACTGACCCACTAATGCTTAGCTCATCAAGACATTGTATTTTGATAGATTAACGAGTCTTCTCAAATCACTGCAACTTAATTTACCATCCCAATATACTCATAATCTTAATTGAAGTAAATTTATGAGAATAAAACGAACGATACGATTATACAGCCTTCGCTCCCAAAATGCGAATGAACTATTTCCGAAAATGAAACAAAAAAGGATCCGAGTTTGTTTTTGCTTACACGCGAGAGCACATAACGTAATGCGTGAGCGGACTGTATGCGGAGCACATACATACACACACGGGGGGGATTTCGCGAAACCGCCGTATAAACCAACACGACCTTCTGCGCCGACGCGTCTGTTCCGTTCACCGCCGTCACGTAGATCTTCACAGCGGCTGAATCATCGTTAGCGCCCGCGAACTTTGGACTTTGTCCGGATCTTATATACTCTCCGGACGTTAATCTCGCGCGGGTAGCGAGACTGCGATATGCTTAGACTGTGAATTAGCGTGGGTTTAAGTACTGTACGCTTGTAATAAGAGATTGGTCCGGTAGGAGGGGAACAGGGAAAGAATATTTTCTGTACCGTTTTGCTATGTGATTTGCGTTTTTGCTTTTTGGGCGGTTTAGCGGAGCGTTATGTTCCTCGAAATGACTTTGTTCGAAAGAGGGTTGGAGATGGGTTTTTTTAAATTATATATCTTGTAATAGAAAATGATTCAACGAATATAGTTTTATACACGTGGCATTACACGCGGAGCGCGTGAATTTCTATACTATGCAAAAACTGCTCGCGGAAGTTTTGCGTCAACAGACAGTGCTTCAATATCGCCATTTTCATATTAATGGTATCAATTTACTTGATATTCACGAGCGAATGTGGAGAAAAACTAAACATGCCACATTACAATCACCTTTCAGCGACTGGCGGAACGTTACAAATATTTTTGAATCATTGCGTCAGTGTTGTGACGTCAGTTTATCAAGTTTTTACGAGCGGTATAAAGTAAAATTATATGAGAAACAAAATGGTGCCCAAAGGTATATATATAGTGTGTGTGTTTCTGTGAAAAAATTACAATTTTTTACTTCTTTCAGGAAGCCCACCAGGAGAAGGATAAACCGTCCTTGTTATTAAGAATAAACCAAATTATGGGTTGATTTTGAGAAATCATTAATACATTTCCTTTTTTTATTTTTATTTTAAGATATTGTAATAGGTAATGCTGATTTTCAGAATCTGATTGACATTGACCGATTTCACGCTAAATAGAAGCAGAAAACTTTCCGTGACTTTTAAAAGAGAAATTTGTTGTTTCGTATTATATCATAACGTGATATAATTCTGAGGAATTTAAATCTGTTTGAATAAATTATTGTGTTTTGAACAAGTTCTCGATCGTAATCATCACCTTTAACGCTTCGCACAAAATATTTGACCACATTTGTTTAGAAACGTAGAAAGCCTAATATTTTGATATTACAATATTGATGAGATATAACACACATGTTATGCAAGTATAGTTGCAGAAAAATTAATTAATTTGTATCATGACATAATCTTTTTCTCGTTTCTACATTAAAACTGGGTTACTTGTAATTAGGAACTCATTTCTCTATCCAGCCTAAATTTATTATTTTCCTGCAGGAAATAAATACGCTACTTAGGCGCTGCAAAAATTGCGCTTTAAAATCTCGTAAAATTTCGATGTTTATCTTTTCGTAAAATTCCATCAACGTTTAATAAATTATACACATAATTAGTAAAATGAAAAAAAATATATATAAGATTTAGGTAGTAACATTAAACTATACGCGCATTAAAAGAATTCTCCTGCACATATAAGATAACCAGAGTCTCGTGTCGTACCCTTGCCTTTTCTGAATTTACAATTCACACACAGCCCGTGGAATTCTCCATAGACAGGTATATGCATTCGAAATAAATATTCAAATAAAAATGGAAAATTTCGCCCGTTTTGCCATAAAATTCTCATTAAAGCAACGATTGACGTATTTGCTCCTTCATTATTTATTCGCTCATCTAGCATCTTCCACGCCCCACCCCTTCAAACCAGATTACTTTGCATTTCTATAAATCTCGCTAGCCTGCGATAACAGGTCACCGATTACTTTTCATGCGCTGCAATAGCGCCGACTGAAAACGAAAGCGTTCGTCGCGCATTGCAGTGGTTATTCGGTACCTTTCGCGTAATTAGTACTAGAAAAATTATCGCCAAGTTTCACGGCCTTGGCCTACCTGCTTACGCACCTTGCGACTCGCATCTTTTATTTGCAACGTCTCCCGCGCATGCGCTCAATTGTTTTTTTTTTTTTTTTTTAACAAGATATTAAAAGATCTCTGGTTCCATTATTTAAACGGTAACTGAATTTGCTAATTAATTATTACGTTAACGAAAATTGTATCACTGCTTAAGCGTCTTTCAAAATCAAAATTTTTAAAAAACAGTTGCAATATAATGATTGTACAAAAATGAATTTACTTTTTAATTTCAATTGGATGACCAAGGATATACTATAAATCATAATTTTTTTAAGATAATGATATTAAAAACATTTTTTCAATTTCTTAAAAGTACAAAAGTAAAACCTTACTTGGGGAAATAATAAACGGCAAATGATAAACAATATATTAAACTAGGTAATATAACTTGCGGTAGAGTGGAAGAATCGAAATGAATCGGTCAACCGCGTATTACAATGTTACGGCATAATTAGATAGGCGCGCGCGTGGGCGATTGCACAATCAGTTGAAGGAGCTAGCAAGAGAAAGAGAGAGAGAGAGAGAGACAGATGGCTAAGAATGTAACGTAGTGACTTTCTTATGACATATCGCGAATGATCGCACGTCTACCTTCTACATATCGATACTTATGTTTTTTTTCGTCAGAAAAGGGGAACGATCGCCGAAGACCGTGAAAAATTCGAGATTTAGAGACTCGATGCGCTGTATTTGAGATGAGAGTCAAGGATCCGAGCCCCACAACCTTCGATGATGGTTTGCTCTCGTCAAGGCTTTATTGATATTTTCCTATAAGGATTCAGAGGTTAGATTTTTGTCGATTTGACCAGAATTTATGCGCGTGTCTCAGTCGCAGTTTCGTGGAGTCTCTCGAAGTTGAATGGATATATGACGCTGTGAGGTCAATGGCAACTTAAACATCGCAGTTCCTTCGAATTTGCTAAGTTATCTGAAATATTGGATACAATGGTTGAATTTTGATGCACCTTACTCATGAATTGATTTAAGTTTTGAAGAATTCTTTGTACGCGTTAATTTAATATTTTGGTTAAGATTGTCGACGCTATTAATAAGAAACTTGAAAAATTATTCGTGAATCAATGTACAATTACATACCTACATAATCTCAGTGGTATTACGTTTTTGATTTGGCACGTAGTTTTGATTTTCAATTTAATAAAAATTACAAAGGAATTTCAAAGATGAAAAAAAAATTCTTTGTCGTATATTCAACAGGAACAAATCTAGAAAAATTCTTGAGAAAACAGATTATTTAATAGAATACGTTAAAATAAAGATTTGATTGTTTCAATTAACATTTTAGTTATATAACGCGAATAGATAAAAAATAATTAATTATAAACTTATTCAATAAAGTCCTTTTTTTTAATCAATCAACAGCCTTTTATAGTGTAGTTACTCTAGTACGGTTATTGAACTTTGATTACATGATCAAACGTTTAAATTATACAATGACCTAAATACAAAGTTATTCAGATTGCTCGTTATTTAAGAACATCATTGATGCTGACATTGAATAACGCTATACAAATTTATTAATAAGTGAATTCAATTTTGTTATATTCTCATATTAAGTATATGATTACGTGCAAGTAGAAATATGAGCTTATTATGTTACATTATAAATACAAGTAAACGAACACGAAAAAAATTATTTTATAAATATTATTGCAGAAAATTAGCGAACTCAGCGAAAAATCGGTAAAATAATATTTGGGACTCGTCAAAGGACTTTGACAGAGTTTTTCTCCTGCGTATATGTGCAATTCTACAAAAATCTGCGACGAAACCCGAAATGTGGTTTTGAAAATTTTTGTTCGAGCACACCTACCAGACCTAGTTTTTTTCCTTGTTTGTAGTATATATAAGAGAAATTCGTGATTGAACAGGGTCCATCGAATGGTATACTTTTTTTAGAACAACTTCTTACTTTTTAAGAAAATGTCAAAAAAGCCCTTCTCTTCAAATCTCAGCCATTTAGCTCAGAAACTCTACTCAAAGTTTCGAAAAAGAAATTAAAACTAGAAAAAAGAGCTTTAATTATTTTTATAATAAACAAGAAAAATCGAGCCCCGAAGGTGTGCTCAAAAGAATTTTTTCAAATTATGGTTTTGTCGCCACTTTGATTAGAATGGCACATATATACTGATATAGAATAGTGTATTAATCACTATAACTTTTTTGTACTTTAACACCAATCTAAGCCAGCTTTTATGTTACAGCGCATAAAGTGTTACAACAATCAAAATCTAAATCTTTTGTTGCTTTTGACAATAGCGAAGTTACATTTTGGTGCTTCTGTAGAATAAACTTTCAGATATTCTATATAGGTATACGGCTTTCACTTGAAATTAAATAAATTACACGTTATTTTAACAAGAGATAAACATATAGATTAATACGTGTTATTAATGCAAAACTAATGTTCTTTATCTGCGAAACTTTAGCTGTGAACGAGTGATAAAGCTTGTTTATACTCCCAATACCATAATAAATGATATAACTGTATGCATAATTTTTGTCTCCGCAACAGCAACAAATATCAGACATTCCAAGCGAATGGCGTATTATTAATTAAACAACGTCACTGAATTGTCGAAAAATCATTTTCGGTCAGCGAAGCTCATATTTCTACCTCTTATCCACCAAAACAAAGCATTCCAAAGCGCTTGAAACATGCTTTATTGCTTTGAATGATACAACGTATCAAACCGGCATTCAGAAGCGCGTGCGCGCGTCGCATTTACACTCGCCGAAAAATTACAAATTCAAATGAAGCAAAGCGCAATAAAAATTTTTGCGTCTAACGCGCTAAATGCCCGCGAAGAGTCGTTGGCGCACGCACGCCTGCGCCGTAAAGTGCTCACTCTTTTCTATTCGCGGGCGCGCGCTCCTCGGCGGTAAAATTTAATCGCTGTGTGTACTTATACTCACGCGCAAGGATAAAATGTTTTGTGTCGTGGACTGATGTATTGTGTACGTGTGTTTAGTGGGCGAATCAATTGGGGTTTTTCTGCTTAGGTGCGAGTAATTTCAGAGTGTTAATTTGATTAATGTTGACGAGATTGTTGTGACACGTGTGTGTCGTTCTTTTATAATGTAAGTGAAGGTTGTGGCAATTGAAAAATTACTTTCGTGTAGAGTGTTGTGAGGAATGTTTATGAGTTGCTGTGCAATTTATCCATTTTGAATAGTTTTGTACTGCATTATTAATAATTTAAATACATAAGCTAATTTAGGATGAAAAAATTAATTTCAATCATTGCACGAAAAATTTGGAATACAATCGATACAGAATACTATTATATTTATATCTAAACGTCAAATCAGATAATTTGTAAATTTGTTTTCAATTAACTTATCACTTTACCTTCTTATATAAGGTGTGAATAAAAATTATTATCTGCACATGTTTCGCTCATACGCTGCATTCCATAAATCAAAAGAATCCTAAACTAATTTGTAAAAGCTGCTATAAATGAACCGAAAGATATATAGGTAACTAGAGGAGAGCGGCGTTGGCTCAGTAGTTAGCATGCTAGTTACGGAAACCACACCGTTCCAGGGGTCGAGGGTTCGATTCCCGGTGAAAATCATCCTGGGAAAAGTACCCTGGGGACACCGACTGCTTCAAGGCGGGTTTTTCCCTGGAATTTCCTTTCAGTGGAATTCCGGATTTTTCCTTGCCTTACAGGCGCAAACCTGGGCGAACACACTGGAAGACGGACCCGAAGCCCTGTAAAGGGCAGAGAGGATTAACCAACTCGGTGCTGGTCCGAAATAAGACCTTCACCGGAAATGTCTTCAGGAAAGTAATAGGATCGGACACTCCTTCCACACCAAGGTGGTGAAAGGCCCCCGCCAGCTAGGCCAATAGACTGCGGCGGTAATGGAGGATTAAAAAAAATATATATATAGGTAACTAGAGGTAATTCGGCCATACATCCAAAAATTGTGAAAAATATGGCTTATAAATTATTTCAAAATTTCCCGAACCATTTTCATTGCTTACAAGAGAATTGATCTGAATAGTGGTCATATTAGCTATACATCCTTTATGAGTGCACAGTTAGCCAGTTTTTTATTTTTATTTTGACAAGGCTAATTTCATTTTCGTTGCGTCCTGAATTTTATGCTAAACTAGAAGACTGTATGGTGCATAATAGCACAATCATAAAATATAACTAACGTGCCTATGAAAATTAGTAAAGGATGACACATTTTTATCTAGATTTATAAATAGGAATCCAAATACCACAAATTTGTTGTAAAAATTACTATAAAATCTTGTTATTTTAAGTATTAGAGTCTTACCATAACAGATCGCATTTATAATCCAAATCTAATAGTTATTTTTTAAATATTAAGGTATAGTTTTCCTAAAACCACAAGAAATTTAACTAAATTTCTAATTACTAGGTCAAATAGTTATTTCTACCGTCCATTTTGCCTTGGTGAATTTTAACGTATGTTTATACAATTTTGTCAATTGTCCCTAAAAGCAACAAAAACCTTTTTACATTATTTACATTACATTAAATTCGTGGAATCAACTACACATGATAAGGCGTAGTCAAAACGGCTTTTACGTGAAGTTAATATCATATCATTTCTAGGGCGTGCTCAATTTTTTGTAAGATATGTACTATATTTCGATGTCTCTTTAATGTACTATATTTTGATATCTCTTTTCTCTTAACTCTGTAATAACAAACTCTGTATATATTCTTGTTGTTAAATTATTTATTCTGTCAAAAAAAAGTCTTGAAAATTGAAAAAATGTTACCAAAAATTACGTTAAAAATGATTTATTCGAAAACTATATAAATTATGACCCAAAAAATCACCGCATTTCTTCATAATTTAAAATTTTAAAGGATGACGCTAAAACAATGTCAAATTTTGAAAATTATATTGGTATATATAAGAAATCAGAACCGCACTTTGGTGCTCACAAACGGATTTTCACGGGCATTGAAGAGTCGATTTCTGGTACCTAAAAATCGAGCCCAGTGTTCACATTTTTCTCTAATTGGAATGGGGGAAATGGGAATGGGTTAAAAATTTGTTTTCATTTTCCACGATTAAATAGATCGTATTTTTAACCATTTTCTTACGCTATCTTTGATTGCTTATAATTTCCTGAAAAATCAATATGATTTTCGCTCTTAACAAATTGTTGGCTTGATGACTTAAATATGTTCCGGTGTTTAATCCATATCAGACGAAGCGACCAAAACGTGACACTCGAATCTCCAAGCTTGAAAATGTGAACTGTATACCACACAACATTATTTTTGTCGTTCAACCCCTTTTCAGAGGGTGTATGGGCCTCAGAAGGGGTGAGAATCTTTATACACACTGAGAGAAATGTTGTAGGAAAATTTTCTATGAATGTAAGAAAAATTACTATATTCGATAGGAATTTTGGGACAGACTCGAATTATCATAAAATTTACGACAATTTATAGTAAAAATTGCTATACAATATATAGTAAAAATTACTGAAAACGTAGGAATTTTAACTATAATAATTGTAGTAAATTTTATGATAATTTGAGCCTGTCCCATGGTTAGTAATTTTTCCTAGACCATTTTTCTCCGTGCAGGGATCAAAACGTGACACTTCGCTCTGAACGCCCTGATCCTATACATTCCTATTATAAAGGTGATTTTAGATGATTATTCCCATGTTATTTATTATCCCTAGATACCTCTCCCTTCTAAGAATTAGCACAAAACTGAAGCTTGGAGATTCGAGTGTCACGTTTTGGTCGATTCGTCCGATATACAGTAAACCAAAAATAAAAATTTGTAGTGCCAGCCTCCTCCTCTTCTCAAAAACGTCGGTAAGTTCTCCACCCCATAATTCCCCAAATCTCCACAACCTACACCCACACAGTTTTCCTCACGCACCGCGCATCATCCTCATCATAACCGCACGCTCTCCACGTGACACTCGCAGCCCCTGGCACCAGGCATCCATCCTCACCCGTGCATACATATATAATACACACACGTCGCACACGTGTAGCCGCATGCACACAGCTCCGTTCGCAGGCGCCTATCCGCACATATACACACGCGGCTCGTCCACGTGTGCTCCGTTCTCCCCCACTCTTCTCGCGAATCCCGTCGCACCCACGCCTATGCTATATACACGCCTATAATACGTGTACGCGTGAGTGAGCGTTATAAAAAATCTCTGGGTTTCGCGCGGCCTAGCTTGACGTAATCGGAGCGTTACGCATCGCATTTATACATACACGTATAGCTATACAGCAACGTACTCGCGGGGATGAGGTAAACAGACCGAGAGAGAGGGGCGTATATATAATGTCCGATCAGCTGACCGTTGGACCGTTCCGCGCGCGTGCGCGCGCTGCACACACATCGCCGGCGAATCCCGGTGCGCTCGCTCGTCGTCGTCGGCAGCAGTAGTAGCTAGCTACCTATGCTCGGTAATGAAGATCAATTTTTCCCCGAACTACTTACTATATACGGCACATGATTCTGATACACTGACCCGGTGCAGAGAAGCGCGAGTGATGAAGTCAAACTATATTATGGGACACTCGCACGCACACTGTCTTACCTGTTGCCCGGCGTCAGCAGCGTTGTACCTCGCGGAAATCGATGGATCGACGGCGGCTGTAGGCACTACTACTACTACTACTTACTGCTCTCCACTTTATCACTCTGTGTCTAGCTCTATACGTGACGTCTCTCTCACGCACTACTCAAAGTCTCGTGGTGGGCATATATTACGATACGCGCGCCGAGAGTCTCGTGGAGTCTCGTGATTGTTGTATACTTACACACGCATACACACGCGATCTGCGTGTTATATACACGCGGTTCTCTTCTCTTACAGAGTTACAGCACTGTCACACGCACACACTCACACACACTGGTATAATAAATCCTCTCCTCCGCCTCTGACGATGATGACGATGACGACGATGTGGTGGTGCGTGATATGATCGTGGTGATGCACACGAAGGGATGGAGAGACCCGCGCGCGGCTGACTTGGCCTCGTCTCGCGCACACTCTCTCTCTGTCTCTCTCGTTACCGCGCGATATAGCTGCTGCAGCGGAGCAGAGGTGGTACAGTAGGTGCGCGACGACGACGATGACGAGAGGAGAGGAGAGGCGCGGCGGTGAGGACTGAGGAGAGCAGCAGCGAGTCGCGCGCGCGCGGGGGCAGCACCAGCGGGGTATAGTAGATAGGTGTATATAGTGGAGCAATGAGAGAAGAGACTGAGGGAGATCCGTGTGTGCAGTGTATCATATGTGTGAGTTGGCTGGGATTGCCGTGTGTAGGTGAGGGCCTCGGGGATTTGAATTTTGGATGAAGGGGCGCGGGAATGGGATGAAAAAAGTAGATTGGGGGTGGATTTCGACCGGTATCTTAGGGAGGAATTGTGAATCAAAGTTATTATAATGGATATTTTTCTGGTCACTTTTTTAAATATGAATAAGTATAAGTGAAAAATCGCTCACTCTGGTACGAATAAGATTTTCACCGGTTGATAAGTGAATGTATTCGCTAGGAAATTAAGTAGTCCATTTTTTTCACTTATTCGCAGCAGCGAGCGAAAAGTTTTTTTGTTTGATAAGGAGATTTTAGTTTTAGAGCAGAAGCTGGTTGTTTTGATAAATATAATCCGGGTTGTTTCGTTTAGTTTTTTTACGAAAATGTTTTTCCACACGTGTGATTTTGGATAACCGTGGTTCGGTGGTAAAGCGAATTTTCGCGTAACGAACCTCGGTGTACGGCGAGAACGGTATAACAAGCAGCGCTTGTTGTTGCACAAAACTAACAGAAATGTTTTTTTGAAAAAAATATTGAAAATATTTTTTTACGGAGTCGTGATTTTTCGCACAAATATGGGATTGATACATATGGCTAAAAATTTTAGTGATGATTGGTTTGGAATTTCGGAGCTGAAGGTACACTCTGTGGATGCATCGAGTAACTGTAGTGCAATAACATTCGTGCAGCAAATTGATTTTGTATTATACCTACACGAAGTTGACATGGATATGCGAAAATACACTATAGTTTAGAGGCATTCGGATGATATACTGGCCGAAAGGGTTTTAAAACACCGCTGCATACGATGTTTACTGTTGTTGTAATATTATGAGTATAATATACTTCAAATTTGTTGAAATTACGAAAATGTTGAAAATAATTTCCATTAAGTATAGTATAAATACATGTTTTGTGATGTTCATTTGGAAGAGTGCGAATACGACGATGCATTAATGCATTAATTACCAAACTCAGATGATCTTATAGTGAGTGATACATTTGACACTCGTACAATATTTCTTCACGAAATATTTTGTGTAGAGATTTCCCAATACGAGGGATTAATATGCGTCACATACATATAACTTTACAGGAGAAAGAATAATTTTTTATATAGTTACTCCACGTCAAAACTACCTGAATCAAAACCATAGCCTCGATGATATCCACTCGATAACATCCTAATCGCAAAAATCAATTCTCCACGGCAAATAGAAAAATCCATATACTTTTATCAATGTCAAACATCATTCTGCGAAAGTAAATTATAAGTATGTCTTCATTTAAACCCCAAGATAAACATTCGAATCAAACCCTATCTACATGTAATCTCGCATTTCTCCAATATTAATCATCTCGCGCATCATCGAGGAAATGTCGCTGACTCTGATTAAAAAAGACGATGCTTCTTATCACGGGAAAAGATATATATGCCTGCGCGATAAAACTCGATATATTCGCCAAAAAGGTACTTGTAATTACGTCAACTCGATGCTTTTATACACGCGTGTATCTCCGTCCCAGCAGAGTGGAATAACTCCAGGCGGTGGTATACACTATAGCTCTACATACTTCGCAGAACGAGTGTAAGTAAGTAAGGTACAGAAATACTCTCGTCGCGGACTGTGTGTCATTTTGGGCGCTTGCGAAAACGGGAGATTACGTTAAAAAATCCAGTTTTCGGTCGTAGATGAATAATGATATTGAATTGTTTATGGGTTTTGTATACAGTGTAGTAAAATAAAGTCTGACCTCGGGTATTGAGACTGATAATACTTTACTATCTCTATTTGTTTTCTTAATAGGCCTTGATAAGTTATTAGATGAGCAAACACACTTTAAAATTTATTAAGCATCTGTAAACCATAAGGTACTTAGGTACGTAAGTGGAAGAAATCATTGAGAACTTATATTTTTTTCATCTTACAAAAGAATCAAGGAATTTTGGTTTTTAAAGATGCAGCGCAGGCTAATATTGAATGAAAAGTGAAATTTTTTTTATTCACTCATATATACACCAAAGTAACTGCACTTCGCCAAATCTTCCACTATCGGATCAACCCCTTATCAGTCGCGAACCTACACACCCACAATCGAATATTCCACTGTTTACACTCACAATTCGCGGCGACTTCCTATATATCGGACAGGTGTGTCATAAAAACGGTCAGACAATTCTCAGATAAGAGAATATTCGCGATCGAAGGAGGCGCGTAAGCACCTTGAACGCGATAAGCGATCTCGCGGACTCGTACGTGTGTGTGTTGATGTTTTACGAGGAATTGATAAGTCGGTACTGTCTGTTATAGGAAGAAGTCGGCCGGTTGTTTGCGATTTGATTGGGGAGTTGTGGGTGGTTGGTGCAAAGCTCTATGTGACGATCATTTTTGTCGTAAAAAAAAAAAATATAGAAATATAATTTTTAATCGTTTTCCGAAGTTTTTCTTGTGTAAGTACTTCAAATTTATTCTTCAATTAGAATGATAATTTGCAATTTATAGTTATTAATTATTATAAAAACATCGCATAAAAACATGAAATTCTTTTTTCTCGAAAATCACTTTATGTCTTTCACACCATAATAATAAGCGAGAACCTCGCTGCATATATGTGCAAATCTCATCAAAGTTGCAACAAAATCCGAAATTACGATTTCAAAAATTTTTTCGTTACAGATTCGGTGCACGGTTTTTCTTGTTTATTATAATATATAAAATTAAAATCCGCAGTTGAGCATCGTCCATCAAGTTGCCTATTTTTTCTAGAGCAACTTCTTACTTTTTTAGAAAACGTCAAAAAAAGCCCTTCTCCTCAAACCTCAGCCATTTAGCCCAGGGCTGATCTACTTAAAGTTTCAAAAAAGAAATTAAAACTATAGAAAAAGAGTTTTAATTCC
>UXGD01004448.1:0-17081 GCA_900474315.1 Torymus auratus | reverse complement strand
TAAACTTTGATTTCCTATTAAATGTGCAAAAATGATCTTTTTTGTACTACAATTTAATAGCATAGCATTCTTGAGATACATGTTTTTGACGTTTTACTCAAAATGCGATAACATTAACTTAGCAACTTTTGTAATGAGACGCTTCAATTGAATTAGCCTTTCTTCGTAATGAGTAAAGGAACAGTAGAGGCATACATAATTAGCTAAAATAGAGAAAACATAATAGCACCAGCAGAAAAAATAGAATAAACTATTCATTTACATTTTTTTTCGCCGAGTCTTAGTGTTCGATTACAAGTGAGTTGAATGGTTTACGCAAAAAGTACGCTTCACGTGCTTGGCAACTGGTCTTTGGTGGATGGTTCGATATATGGGTTATGAATATGTCTATAAATATAAACATCTATTACTAGTTTATTAATTATTTCTATTTAAAAAGTTAATTGGGTTATTTTATGTCTAAAATTTTTATTTATCACTTATAATTTATAAACAGTGAAAATTAGACAGGAATAGACAGTTAAAATTAAAGATTGCTTTTGATTACATTTATATAATCAACAAATTAATCTGAAAATATTATTTATAAGCGTACAAAATTAATTTAAAATAATAAATTTAAATTCTTTAGATGCTAAATTTAAAGACGTACTAGTACATTTTTTCACTATGTATGTACGGTATTCATTCACGTCCTGACCTACCTTAGTAAGTGTAAAAAAGGAAAAATTTAGGTTACATGCCTTGATATGGGTAAGAATTTAGTAAAACAAATACAAATACTAAAATGATTTATGAAATCAGGAAGTCTCTCAAGAGTAACTTCCTGCTTAAAACTCATATTTGTCACTTTATTTATGACCGATTCTAACCTTACTGATAATTAAGGTACTTTACCTGTCGACCACATGTTGATATGGATAATATTTGTACAGTTGTAGAAACGATTGATCGTAATATATATTTCGGAACTGAAAAGCAAAAATTAAAATTTATATAGATATTGGAGCGGTCTTCCTTTGTAATTTATCATTGATGAATACGTCTGTGTTTAATCATCAAACATATGTTATCTATGTATTGACTATGAACATACGTTCTCAAATCCGACGTTATATGTGCTTCTTCAAATCATGTTTATTTTTAATTCTTTAAATAACAATTAATAAAAAATAACTGCTGTTAATAATAATTTTTATTCTGTAGGTGAAAGATTCTTTTTCATGAAAAAATCTTAATTAACAGATTGGGATATTAGTTTCATTAGATTGGAATGTTTGTTTCAGCTTTCTTGAATGATTATATAAAATTGACATTTTTATTTAATATTTTAACATTTAGGCAGTATACAACGAAATTTTCACTTCACTCTATATTTTTTAGTAAAAGTATTCAAATTATTATTTTTTAACATTACTCGACTATTTTTTAGCACGAATAACTACAATCATATTTTTATCGTTTCCATTACGAGAATATTTTATCCAATATAAAAGTGTAACAGGGTTTATCTAAAATTCAATATTTTCATAGTCTCTGACGTAGGGAAATTTGTAATAACTTATTAAATCCTATACAGAAACGTACGTGAATAATAATTATTTTCACTAAAGCATAATAAAATCGCAATATGTCAACGACACTAAAAATCTAATCCCCCATCGCAGGCTGATTTTGTCCCAAAGACTTTTCCCCGGCAAAGAATGTATAAGCAAGCAGCATAAAAAGCGATAGTGCGCGGCTAAAAATCAAGATCGCTCGCGCTAGCGCGTGTCGTTTCACTTGCAAATCGCCGCGTTATACAGGTACACACACATGCGCGCATTCGCATACTTGGCGCAAAGTAACGATCCCCTCCGGTGCATATACATTGCGCTTTCGCTCTAACAATAAATTCCCGATGCATATAAATATAGTCTCCCGCGCGCTCTTTAAATATCCTGGCTGCCGATGCCGAGATTGCGCATGTGTGTGTGTCGCGTCCATTTTAACTCTGCGTCGTTTAATTTGTAGGAGCGCGCGCGCGCCTTTTAATCAGGTCAAATTAATGTCCAAGCGTGCATTCTACATCACGCGAGCGAAATGAAGAAAAAGCGAAGTCTCGGAATGGAAAAGAATGTCGTCATCATCGCGGTGGCGAGCTTTCACGTGCACGCGCGCGAGGTTTAATGACGCGAACTGTATGACCCGGTGAATACATAAAAATTTGCTTTGGGTACATAATATGGAGAGGAAAAATGGTTGCTGTATGAGGGCGTGAGTGACGGTAAATAACGCGATGAATAAATTTTATTTTAGTTTTTCGTTATTTCACACAGAAATGTATAGTCGAAAAAATGGGGTCTCAAAATATACGTGGTACTAAAAAAACACTAGAAAAATACTAGAAATTTTGAAATCTCGTTTGAATTGTCATTGTTAATGTTGTCAAGGAGTAAAGCTATATTTATACTGTTTATGTTTATTTTTAAATTTAAATGAGACCCAGAAAACTAATCTAGACGTGACTAGTCTTATGAAATAATATAGAATAAAACATTATTCTTAAAAACTAAAAGAAAATATCTGTTTTACGTGCTATAAAGTCAGTAAAGAACTACAACGTGCCAAAGAGACTTTTTTAAATTCAAAATTGAATAAGAAAAACAGGCTGCTGCAATCGTTGGTAACGTTGCGGTCTCCCATTGTCTTAAAAATTATTTTAATTAAGAAATAAAATATTGCGTGTGTGTGAAAGTTGTTAAGAAGTATTACAAATTTGATATTTTATCGTATTAAATAAACGATTATTCCTTTTACATCATTATATTACAATTTCGCTATAGTTGGCATACTGGATATTAATCAAACGAATATACCTATTATAAGATATGGAATAATTATTTTTAGACTTAAAATCCCCACATTATACCATAGAAATAAGCTGCATTAGTTGTATCTATCAGCAAACACTTGATTCTCCATAAAAACACTTACTCTGCCGGCATATCGCCCGGGGAGTTTTCCATTAATCTGCCACTTCCTCACCGCCTCATCGCGGCCGCGCACATATCCCAAACCTTCCGTTCCAATTAAACGCAACACCGCGTATGAACGCGCGTGCGCGCTCCGCCACTTCCGAGCCCAATGAAAATAACGAGGGCCACCACCTCACCCATACTGCGTCGTCCCTTTCATCCTCGTCATCGAGCCGCGGCGCTGCTTTAATCCTCGACTCGAGAAATTCCGTTAACGTCCTTCATTTCCGCGGGGGAGACGCGCGGCAATCCGCGCACGCGGCTCATAACAAAGGGATAGCCGAGCTCGCCGAGATTCGCGCTTATATTCGGGAAGTTAAGGCCGATCAGGATTTGGATCGATTGGGCGAGCTAGCGGGTTGCAGGCTGCGGAGGGAGAGAAGCGGGAGCGCGCGAATTCCACGCTGCAGTCGCGACGTGCGTGCGGAATTTCCCGATTGGAATATCGGAGATTCCGGCGGGCAGCCGCCATCGCGTGCACCGATATTCCCATCCGACGATGCTGATGGAAAAGCCAGGCCGAGCGAGAGGAGGGACGAGGATGAGAGAGAGAGAGAGAGAGCTTTTTCTTCGGCTTTTGATGGCGGGATTTATACAGAGCGCGCGCACTGCTTGATATTGCGCGCAAATCCCTCGGCGATGCATCCAATTAAGTTGCTGGGAACAATCGAGCTTTATAGGCGCCCGGACATATGAAAGATCTATAATATCATTTTTAATATATTTGTGTCGTTTTGTTGAAGCGTAACAACGCTCTGTTAGAGGAATGTAGAAAAATAACGAATTGAACAATAAGTGTTCTTACGTATTTGAACTTAACATTTATTTATTACAATATTTAAAAGAAAAAAAAAACATTCTCCTCGACAGCACGAGTGCAATAATTATTATTTCGAAGTAAAGTGTTTACGAGTGTATTTCATTTTTTATAATAACTGACGTATAAACATTAAACTTTAAAATCAGTAAATATACGTTGAGAATTTTTTGTTGACTATCGAAGATAATTTTGAAATGAAAGTACTTGTGTATTCTTACGTAATATATACATATGATCAATAATATTGTTAGCTTGATAAATAATATATCATTATCTTAATAAGACCTTCGAAATAAGATTGTTTTGTACTAACATATTATTACAAAAAATATTTCGCTTTATTCTTTATTGGAATATCTACTGACGTAGAAACTTGATTAAGGAGAATTGTTTTGCGCTTCAAGGTTTGTAAATGTTGACTTTAATTACTGTAAACTTCTTAATGATTTATCCTCTTTATGATAAATTTAGTTTTTGAATCATCAATTTGTTTAAGTCATTCTTCGTTAAAATAATTTATTTTCACTAATATGGAAGATGCTATAATAAAATAAATAAAGCACAAAATTTTTATTTAACATTCTTGCAATTAGAAAACACAATAGCTGCCACGCATTTTTTTCAGCAGTTTTTTTTTGTTGCTATTTTCCAAGAATTCATACGTTTTTAAATCTTCGTATAAATAAAACATATTTATTTTTGTTGGGTAGTCCAAAAGTATATATTTATCTGAATCATGCGTCATATTGGTTTCAAAAAATTCTTTTTGGAACAAATTTTACCATATCGATGCATAACGCAAACCACAAACATTCGCAAATCAATATTTTCAGTCACGCCTACTTTTAGAAATGATGTTTGTTTGAATAACGGTAAAATTTATCCAGATGTATATATAGATGGAATATATTACCGTTCTTTCATTTAAAATGAACGTATACACGTAAATATTTCGCATACTAAATTGTAAACCCGAATGCAAATATAGATCCCAGCCATAACTCTTTGGACGACTCTCGATGATTAATCACTAAAATGTTCTTGATTTACAACTGGGACGAAAATTTGAACTGATGCATAACGCGCGTCACTACTTTCACGCTAATTTACGAAAATGTTTTTAAAATTGCATATTTCATTTTTGAAGTATTTCCTTATTTGGTATAGCCAGTCATTAACATACATCTCTCGAGCACAACTCCGTGTTCCGTCACAGCATCATATTCAAATAATTAACAATCGTGTGAAAATAATGTTCGCGATGTTAAGTATATCGGTTCGTCACGAAACTGCACGTATCGCGCGAGTACACAAAGTCGCGCGTAATCGATTATCCACACTGTCATTGTCTTCCACCTTTCTCTCATATGTTCGTTAGTTGGGTGCTTTCGATCGTGAGATTAGACGCTCGTATCTTCTGTGTATTAATTTTCGTCTAAATCACAGCTACAATTTCTTCCAGGAGATTACCAATTGAAGTTTTTTATCGACGTGGTTCCGAAAGGTGTAATATATTTTCAAGGAGTATTATACCGTTTTATTAATACGCTGCATCAGAATATTAAAGTTGAAAATTATTCAGATTCAGATATGCTTGAAAATCTTACATGACAAAATGATTGACAGTTTAGAATATAATAGACATTTATTAAAAATATGATATTACTACCTTTGAATTTGTAATTAAAGTAAGTTTCCATTTATTTCACGTCACTTCAACATTATGAATGTTACATTTTAATCGACATCTGAAACGACCTATTTCATAAAAATATAAAATACACTTATAAAAAATTCATGACCCTTTGATCTACATCGACAATTACCGCTCCCATTCATTAACTTTTCACCCGATCACCTAACAGCAATTCAATCAACCATTCTGCAGAAAAAAAACCCGTAAAAATAAACAAACCCCATAAAACTAAATCTCCCAAACGACCATCTCCATCAGCCAAAACCCATTGCGACCTCGTCGAAGCCCGTACCTCGCGCTAATGTAATTATTCAATATCGCCCAGCGCAACGACCGATTCGCACGTGAGACGACGCGCGCATAACGCATACATTGCACCGCGAGACGCGCGGCAATCAACAAGTGTCTCTCTCTCTCTCTCGCCGTGTAATTAACGCGGATTGCGCATTCTGCGAATGGCGCCGCGCAGATATTGCGATAAGACGCGCTCTGTCTCTCTCTCTCTCGCTATGGCCTCGTCTCGGATTATACCCCAACGTTGGGATTTCGATCGTTGGGGATACAGGGGTATATAATATGGTTTGATTTGCGGCGCGACGACGATGCGCATATAGTTCGGCGCGAAATGCGCGCGCGCGAGAGCTGTGGTCGTCGAGTGCCTTTGATGGGAGCAGCGCAGTACCCGAACGGTGGTTTCCAGCTGTATTGTTTCTCACCTACGTTGATCACTGTGCTATCCAGATCGCGTCTCTGTCAATTTATAGTGTCAATATGTATATATCCCTAACAATTATGTATTATATAGAATATAGTGTCTCGTTTATTCTGATTAAATAAATAATACATTAGAAAACAAAGTAAATTAATAGGAGTTTGTTAAGAAAACGAGTATTGAATTTGTCGCTATCACGCGATAATTTGCCTTCTCGAAATTTCAACTGAACTTACCTCTCAAAGGGTAAGTATTTCCCAGCTTCGCTCAACTCTCAGGACCCTATCTACTTGAAACTTTAGCCAATGTAGCTCAAGTACTTCGAAAAAAATACTGTTACCTATACCCCGGAAAAATCCGTTTACAGCCCCGAGAAGGAATCCAATTAACTAATTGATATAAACTTGCGCATCTGGGTCGATTAAAAATAATCTGCCGCCGAAGCGAATTAAAAATTAAGCTGTGGGGAATGTCTTTAGAGGCAAAGGGAGTAGTAGCAGTAGACGTGACGCACTTTCTGCGTTGTTACGCAATTAGTGCGCTCGCGCGCCCTCTCGGTTTCTCGCTTCCGCGCGCAGTGCATGTGTCTTCGTCGAGGCTGCCGAGCGCGTCGGAGTCTTTAGGTCTATAGCTCGCGCGCCTCTTAAATATTCCATTTGGCACTTACGTCGCCGTGGAAGCTGTGCACCTCGTCTCATTACTGAATGTCTGAGGATTTGACGCTGAAAGCCGCACCTGCCTCGCCTGCACGCGTGTGCGAAACCATAAGGCGGAGATGTCGTGTGATGTTTGCCCTTTTAATGCTAACCGTTTTTATAATGTTCTCTCTTTTAGTTTTTAGTTATATACACGGTTCTTGGTGTAAATTTCATACTGCACGAGTCGAAATTTACTTTGTGCGTAAAGTTATGTGATGATAGTACTTCGCGGAACTGGTTTGCGGAAAGAGAAACTCAAACTTATTTTCATAGTTGTAAGATGAATTAGAGTAGGAGAGAAAGGTATTTTTTTTAAGAGATTTTTTTATGAAAAAGCTTTTTTGGTTTTGAACTATAGTGACAGGTGGGCTTTCAAACTAGAGTTATTTCACTTTTAACGGGTAACAAAATGCTTTTTCTAAACTGAAAAACGTGTACGTCTCAAAAAACGTACACATTTACAAAACCTTTGATCCTTTTATTTTAGAATAATGAAATTAAGTTCTTTGCGAAAATTGTAACATCAGTAGTCAGTATAGTAAAATAAAGAATCTCCTTTCCAGTTTTGTTATTATTACCTTTTGAACACAAGGTTTTCATGGTGTATTTCACTTTAATGTTCTATCAGCTGAGCAATCATTAACAAGCTTGTTATGATATATATTAATTCTACAATTGAAAAACAAATATTGACATATTTTTAATACTTACACATTTACATAAAAAGTATTTACATATTAAATATCTGTGACCTCCTCCACTGCCTGAAAAGAATTTCAATAGCGTACTTATTTACTTTATTCTCAGAAAATTTCCTATTTTGAAGTCTTGGTATATTTTTCTAGAATCGCAGATAACCTTGATATACTTATAACATTCGTCTTATTGTAATGACTTTATTAACTTACTTCAGATTTAACTTCTGATCTTTTTTGAAGTATCAGCTTTAGTATATACATAATTAGAAGAATAGATGTACAATAAGAATAAAACTAAAAATAATCTTTATTTATAACAATTTATAAAACAAAATACTACATGTGCTTAAAACTATTATACAATTACAAAAGTATCAGTACATGTATTGAACAAATTATAATAATACCAATATAATGATATAATATTATCGCAATCAAGTCATCCTAAGAATAAGTGAGATGTATGCAGAGAACATCAGAGCTTATAGGTAGTTCGAAACGTGTTCTCTCCTCACTACACCTACACACTTTCAAATGGACAACCTCTATAAATAATGTTCCCTACTTATTAAACATTCCGTTGAAAAATGATATCACAGCATATACCCTCCAGCCTCCTTCTCTCCATCTCCTTCAACGAAAACACGTCTCGGCTTAAATCAAAATCACCTCACGGCTGCGCACATTCATTAAATTAAATCCCTTCACATCTCGCTCTCTTCTCCAACCCTCTCTCTCTCTCTCCTCATTTGTCCACAGCTTCCGTCATGTAACTTTCCTCCTCCTCCTCTACCTTCTCGAGAGAGGGCCTCCGATCGAGCGCGACGCGAACAATGCATTTAGCTCCCCGTTTGAATATATCCGACACAAAAGCTCCTCTCTCCTCTCCCAGTGCACGAGGCAGCCGCTGTGTTGCGTTCGATGTTTGCACATCGGCGTTAATTATAAGGCGATTTTCCGCGGGGAGCAGATTGATGACGCACGACGCTGTGCGCCGCGGCGCGTCGGGGGCTAATTTTGGAGCGGCTGCGAGCGCGAGGGCGGTGATACGGAATTTCCGGGACTCGGAGCGAGCGCACGCGCGGGTAGGTATTAGTTGGGATGGCGGAAAGGGTGAATGTTGAAGGTAATGGAATACATTATCTTTAGGGGGGACGAGGGATGTATTATTAAAGTGTTATTAAATTTAACGAAATGAGCAGCTTTCTGAAATTCATTTATTTAGTTTTTTTTGTTTCGTGTAGGTGGGTTGTGTCAATGGTATTAGGAGCTTTTAAATATCTATTTTATAAAGAACGAGTATTATGAGCTTTCAACCATCTTTAGTAAAGTAATTTTCAAAATGTCCTTGGACATTTTTAATCTAGCATTCAAACCCTTTCCCTGAATTAATTATTTCACACCACCTTTATAGACCCACGCGCTTTATGCGATTCACGATCGAACTTCATTGAATTCACCCATCGCCGCGCGAATTTCTCCGGACCCAGAATACACATTCATTTTAAAAAAACGTCATTCTATCCTTTTTCCACCTCCACGCCCTTTCCAACTCTCGTCCTGCCTTTCTATGAATTTCCAAACAGTTTTGTTTCATCCCAGCGAAATGACTCCCTCTCTCTCTCTTTCTGTTCCTCTCCCGCCTCGCTGAATTTTCAACGACCATCAGAATCAAAAATCCCCCCCTGCCCCGTTTCCTCTTACACAAAGCTCTGAATCGTCCCGTCACTGACAATTCGCGAATCGCGTGGGTAGACCGGCGCTAATGTCATTCGACGAATCGCCGCGGCGCGTCATTTAAAAATTCGCGGCTTACTTTTATTGCCCGCGACGCGGAATCATCGACGGAGTATATACCAGCGACGTTGCAGCTCGCACGGGAGTATGAGCGAAATCACGCGTCGACGCGCTTGCGCGCGCGTAAATCCCATAACGCGTGCGCGCGGCATTGAAGTCGTAAACCGAATTTGACGCGACAGTGTCGCCTATAAAGCTGGGCTGCCATCAGCGGTGCATTTCAAAGCCGATCAAATCGCCGCCCCGAGGTTGAAGTGAGAGAGGAAGAGAGAGAGAGAGAGAGTTGCGAAAAAGCGAGTCAGGCGAGAGCTTTGATGCTCTCTTTAAAGATTATGAAAATTTTGCTCTCGGCGGATTAATTTGTACGGGGTGAATGTTATTCCAGGAGTTGATCCACATAACAAAACGCGTTGATGGAATTGCTAATGTGTTTGACTATAAATGTTTGATTGGAACTATTCTTTCTCTAGGTAACGGTGAATGTGGGAATGAACGGATGTGTCAATCATAAAGAAGTGAATCTTTGATGCAACTCATAAGTGTCATATCGTTGGCTTTTATTACTTTTTCATAATAACGGTTTTCGTTATTAACAACGTACCGAACTCAGACGTCAACTATATTGATTCTGGAAATATGATTTCTAAATCACTATATCCACATTGAGAGAGATACGTATAGTAGGGTAAAGGCACACTGAATTTTAAATGTTCTAGAAATTGTATGTTTAAGAAAACAACAAATCTCCAAATTCTATCATTACCCATTTATTTTTTAACCATCAAAAACAATAGAGAATTATAAATGCACAGATTATATATAAATAGCACTACTAAATATATTTTTCTACAATTATATACATACACAGGTAAGTTGGTAAACAATGATATTTTATAGCAAGAAAAATATTGATGCGGTTATCCATATTAGGAATTTTTAAGTACTTTTTATTATATACATGAAAATATTTTTCAATTAAAATAAGTAACACAAAATACTCTGTACTCGTAGTACAATAATACTCATATGTAATACAATCGATATCATTCAAATTTAAATAAACAGCGTTCATTTGATCTTGACTACTCGAAAAGTTTTAAACTGCTTTGAAACAATCCTTCCCTTAATTCGAGAAAACATTGAACTGCTAGAAAAACATGTAGCAGTTAATTTGAACTCAGAATACATCCAAAGAACCTATTGCCAACAAATAAGGCTGCCTAACCATATTGAAAGACTTTTTCTTGTAAGACATCTAGTAAAAAAATTATTTCAAGCAAATGAAGATAATCTAGCTTTTATAAATTGAAATACAAATATATTCAATAGTACCATTTTCCCATCGCAAATGATTCTTCTCTACTCTCTATAAAAAATAAAGAATACCGGCCGGACACAGCATTGAAAGTCAACGAAACAGTTGAGCCATGACCCTCGACTGACTCCGACGCGTGCAGAGGTCCGCAGTTATTCTTTCGTATTTGCGGAAACTAGATGTCGAAGCTCCAAAGCTCGCGGCCAATATAACGGCTCGCCCTCTCCCCCCTCCCGCAACGAAAATAGAAGCTCGACAGACAAGACTGTACACTCGAGAGGCGGAGAAAGAGAGCAAGGAAGCGAATTCCTTCTGCCCCGGGGGAGTAGATCTACATCTGGGGCACTAGCACGTGAGCGCGCGCGTCGGTAATCGGATTTTCGGCGCAGCTTCTTCGCGAGATTGGCGCAAGAGACGCGCGCCCGCGCTTGAATAACGTAATATAAGGCGTGCGGTACGCGCGGAAAGAGATGGATCATGTATGCGTAGATATTATGCATGCGTAGGGCACGGTTGCGTAGAGTGGTAGACTTGATTTCAAGGAGCAACGATGTTATAGGCGGATTTTTTTTCTGGCAGCGCGTATGGTGATGTGAAACGCTTTTTGCGAAATTGAAGTGTTTAGGTTGAAGGTTTGACGAGAAAAGTTAGAAGGGATATTGTATATCGATCTAAAACTTTTTTATTAATCATTCTCACCTAAACGACTTAAAGAAGACGCAATAGAATTAAGTTGACAACTACAAAATTTCCATATAAAGGATATTTATTCATTTTTTCCGAATGCTAGAAATATATCTATTCGAATGCACAAACAATCCACTTCTTCTCTGCAGCTCACCAGACTATCCCGAGAGAAGAGAAAGAAAATGAAGCAACGATTCTTTCGCAGGCAATTGCATTATCTCGTCGGCTGCAGTGGTACGAGTCAACGTGCGGCGCGCCGTGCGCACGTACAAACCACTTTCTCCTCGCTTCCTACCTCTTTCTCTCATCCTGCAATGTCCATACTTTATTCGCTCTGGCGCCAACGTATACACATCCCGGAATACCGAGCCGTTGCTGCTGCTGCTGCTGCTGCTCTGCGCTAGCGACGTTTCTATTATACCGCCTAGGAATACGAGAAAAATGTGTGAAAATTGCCACGGTAGTCGAGGCTACGATGAAAGAAGGCGAATGCAAATGGCTATCTCGAAAAGGCATCCTTCTTCCTAGGATAGAAAGAAAATAAAAGT
Organism: Torymus auratus; assembly: GCA_900474315.1. Lineage (NCBI taxonomy): Eukaryota > Metazoa > Arthropoda > Insecta > Hymenoptera > Torymidae > Torymus > Torymus auratus. Next base: position 5,093 of record UXGD01004448.1, on the reverse strand, counting down.
CAATGGGTTATCGTGAGTGTCATTCCGAGATTCACTGGAAGAGAGACTCACTGAATAAACTGCTTAGTAATATAGTTAGAGGTACGTGAGAGTCAGATGAGTTTTAAATATAGAATGTGGATGGAAGATGGAATCGGTTAATTCAACGGGTTCTTTTGTCTTTGTCTTGTAATCCAATAATAAACGAGGTATGTTTTATGCAGCTGATGTCGTTTATTTAATATGTCATTTTGTAAGTTTTATTTATTTCTGTCTGTTATATCTTGGGAACATGGCAAATACCTTTTCCAGAATAAGTCATCTTTTGAATTTATGAGTAAAATTAATTGTGACAGAAAATGGATTTATAATATCCTTACGAATCGATATATTCAGAATTATAAATTATAGATATTATACATTTGTAACGTGATTTAAAGCGGGTCTTTCGCAAAATAAAATCCAATATTTTTAAATAAAATTGAAATATGTAATAAATTATGATTATAACAATCTTTGTGCGAAATTTCAATGTAGCTCGACGAAGAAAAAAAAGTGAGTACGTTATTAATATAAATCGAGTTTTGAGGTTACATTGCTACAAAGCCATATATGACCCCCATATGTGGGAGGAACGCGATTTTATTTTGTACGTTTGCATAATTTTTATACTCGTAGCCTATTTTAGCGAGTAAATAAATGTATATATATTCTAGAAACCACCAGTAAAAAGAATTAATGAACAAATATATGGGTTAACGTAGGTTTGACAAAGTTATTTAATATTAATCACAATTAAAAATGCGTGATATACATAAGCTAATTTTATGTACTTTTTATCTACAAATCGATTAGTTCATCTTTAATTTAGACTTTAGATCACTTTGCAAGCAATAATATTAATATCGTGGGCTAGAAATACTGAAAGTCCAATGAAGCTCCCATTAAATATGCTCCTTAGCGAAAGATCCTCCTCAACTGTAAATATCTTCGTCTTCATTACACTGTAAAATCTTATATATTCTTTAATCTTCAAAAACCATTCTATTTACGTACGCATCTTAATAAAAATGAGCGTTCCGCTAGGTCTCTTAAAAAATAAGGGCCAAATTAATTATACGCTTCAAAATCTCCTTCCAACTACGAAGACCCAAATTGACGTTACACGCACTACATTCTCAGCTCCTTCGCCAACGACACACATTCTCCGCTACAATTAATTAACACAATTAACATGATTAGTAAGCGTATATAAGAGCGCCTAGTCTGAGAAACAGCCGGGGAAGAAGAGCTGCTCGCGAATAAGAACTCGCTCAAAATGGATATCAAAAGGGCGCGCGCGTTCACGTAGCGGAAGCGCCACGGCGTATCCTCCAGGCAGATAAGGATTTCATTTCTCTGGGGGGAGAGTTTCATTAAACGGTAATTAAGTTTGTACGCGCGCGGGCACGAAATAAGGAAGGGAGGGTGAAGTGAAGGGGGGCGAAAAAGAGAGGAAGCACGGCGGAGTATCATTATAAACCGATGCATCTTAATCGTTCTTCGCCATTACGCCGCGCGCTTTCTGGATCCGCGCCGAGGGTTAGCTGCTGCTGCTGCTTCGCCCTCCGGCGTTTTTTGCTACCCCCTTGTTTCCCGCCGTTAAGGTTGGCCCTCCTGCAAGCGACTTTCCTCTTTGTACTTTCGTTTACCGACTTATTACCAGGGTGGTATTAGATTAACTATTGTTGAGGGCTGGCTTATTTTTAGAGTAGAGAGTTACTTATTCGAACGGGGAGTATTATACGTGATTATTATGCATGTAAAGTTTTTTAATAAAAAAAGATATATGTAAATGTTAATTTTCGGGTTATTTAAAAAAAACATAGATGTTTTTCGTATTGTTACTTATAGTATCACAATTGAAATATTAATATATAATTAAGATCGATACTGAAAAATATTTGTATATTTTAATATTCATTTTTATTTCAAAAATTAAAAATTTAGATATAGAATTTCAATTAAAACAATCAATACACCTTTTATTACACAAATTATAACGGATCTTCATTATTAATACTTATACATTTGGAAATGAAGATTTAACAATTATTAAATACGACGAGAGCAGAGCTAAATCTTCCTTACTTTTTCTCCGGCCTCTCCACAATGCGATGTTATTGTTTGTTATGTCTAAATAAACCCAAGTAATTTATCGACTGTTCGTGCTCGCGCGCGCAGTGCATTCGCGTGCTCGCCCATTCAAACTGCAGCCCGAAACATCAATATACGGCTCATAAATGCCGAGCTGCCGGGTATAGGTTAATGCGCGGAATTTGCGCGAGAGCCTTTTGTTTTAACGCTGAATCCAGATCGATAATTTAAACCGATGTACTTGCACAATGGCTTTAAAATATTGCAATGGTATTAATAAAATTTAGAACGAAGTTAAGCTTGCAATGTATAACGCGTCGTCGGGTTCGTGTTATTGAGGTCACAGCACGGGGAAACGACGATCATTATATCGCCGCCGCGCGCGCAGTAATTCTTTGAATTTCCACGCTGTGTGGCAGTATTTGCGGAAAGTCGATAAGGTTAGTTAAGACGGCTAATAAAGACTTCGATTCTGATAGATAAATATTATTTTCTCGTGCGGGAAATCTCGGGGCACCCTGTGTTTCCGGGAAAATATCACGTATTTTCTTGAATCCGCTTTGTTTCAGCCATATTGATTTAAGAACAGAAAGCAATCGACCCAATTCCACTGCAGATAAATGTATGTTCGTCCAAAATCTTTTAAATTAATAAAAATTTCAGTTCTTTACAAAACGTGTTCGGCGTTTAATTAAAACGAAATTTAATTTACTTTTAATGAAATCCCGTCAAACTTATGGCAACGTCAATTTCTCTGCTTCAATATTTTTCAATTACCCATATCGTTCGCATTCTTTGAAAAAGTTACTGAAAAATATATTTTCTAATTTTCCTGCATAGCATATACACAATCTCGCATCTCACGTTATTTCCAGAATTATATACTTCAGCATTTCTTTATCAAACCACTACAGCAATCCTCTTACAATTTACTATGCACATAAAAACACAAACACCCAAACAATTTTTCTACAATATATATTTCCTAGAAATCGCATGTACACCAGCACATCCCCTTCTATTTTCAACCCGAGCCTGGAAACCCTTCCGCCCTCATGCGATATTAATGGAGTCAGCGGATCTCCTCGTCTTACCACGCGCAGGTCCCGATACACACGCGGCCGCGTGCCGAGCCTGATTAACCTTTTCATTATCGAGGACGACGACAACGACGACGATGCTACTTAACGCCAGGCGCGCTGCTACTGCGACACACACACACCTCGGAATAAATCGCTTCCCACTGCGCTAATTTATGCGGAGCGATACCCCTGCGCGCGTTCCCTCTCCTTAATTATGGGTGATACATTTCGTTGCTTCCGCTACGCTCGCGCGCAAAAGCAATTTGGCGATTTCCCGCGAGGAATTATCGTTGTTTCGTGAGCGCCGGCGCGCGCTGGTATTGCGTAAATTAGAACGTTGACGTCGTTAGGTTTTCATTAGACGCTGCGAGATTTTTGTACCTGTAGGGTACGAAGTCGGTTATTGACTTGATTATAGAGAGAGAGAGAAAGATTGATTTTATGGGAATATCTTGTTAGTTGTACATAGGCAAATTAATCATCAAACCGGATTTATTTTCTTATGTCACTACGGAATATGTCTCCCTTTATCAGTATAACATATTGACGTATTAATATTTAGAGTATGAATTGTAGACTCTCGAGCGGTTAATTATTCCGTTATATATATATAGCAGCAGCAGACACTTGGTATCAATTCGCGAGTCAACCTTCAGGCTATGTAGTTATTAATACTAATTGCATTTGAAATATTATCGAAGTTATACACTGCGAGTACCCCATCGATATACTCTCATATAATACAACGCAACCGCCGCAATCCCCTTCCCGTGAATGCATTATCAGCGGCATTTATAAGTAATATATTTGTCGGAACATCGTGCGCAGTAAATTACCCGCCTCGTGAATAAACATGCTGCCTCTCGCGCTCTCACTCGAAATGATTAGCGCTAATTTGATAGTTTAAAAAGGAAAGACAGACTGGTATCCTCACCAAGCGCGAGCTTAATTTTATTTACAAATTCCAGGGACGCGATCTCCATTTTACGGTCCCGCTCGAACGACTCATAACTCCGACTGGGGGCTCCTCTATTTCCGCCTCCGCACGATGTCGCTTTTATTGTCCTTTTTTGCATCTCTCTCTGTCTCCTCTTCCTTCTTTCCGCCGCAGACCAACAATGCACTTTTACCCTCCAGGGGAGAAAGGGAGAGAGGGATGCCTTTATATCGTAATTACCATTTTTATCCGGACGCCGCGCGCTGAGCACTTCGCGGATCTTCTCATATAGCTCCGCTCTCCCATCCCATCGGAATTCATTAAAGTCTCCGCGAGAGCGAGCGCCTCTCTCTCTCTCTCTCTTTCGCTTAACCAGGAGGTACTCGCATTATTTTCTCCGTCGCCCCGTGGAGGACGTGCGGTGCGAGCTGGACTCGTAAAGAGGACTTTCGAGAAATTACATCTCGCTTTGCTCGTTGCCCTGTGTCCCTGCCACCAGTCGAAATGAATTTTAATTTTATTTAGCGTCTACTCACCTGGCGGACAATATTTTTATATGGTATTTGGCCTGTACTCGTGAGGTTTTTATCGAGGGCACGTGAATTTGAATTTAGGGCTCCGCGAGAGCGAGATAATACAATATTTCTGTAATTATTGTCTCGCTCTTGGAAATTCTTGAAAATTTCTCTCTTGTTTTGGTCTTTTTCGTCAATATGAAAAGTATTATTGTCTTGTCTTGAAATTCTTGATCATATTGGAGTTACGCAGACGTGCGACAAAAAATGAGTTGATTGTTTAAAAAATTAGAGGTCCACGTCGAAAAGGGAGGTACGCAGACGTAAAATAGTAAGTTTTCGAAATAATTGACTTGTTCAGTTATGTTTTTGGCGACGGTTATTCGCTTGTATCAATGCAAATTAATTGTTTTCTATAAACGAATACACGCCGACAAGTTATGT
>UXGD01004447.1:0-17083 GCA_900474315.1 Torymus auratus | reverse complement strand
GGTCTAACGCAACATCGCGGTTATTGTGCAATGAGCAAAACAATTTGCTTTTATTTATATATATATTACACTTTCATCGACGAAATCTCTCCAGATTTAAAAAACCTAACCACAATCGCAGCCTGCGACTACCAATCGAAAGGTCAAAATCCTCTTACATCAACCTGACAAAACCACAAAAAAAAGGAACAAAAAATAAAATACCGCCAACCACACCAGCTGACTTAAACTACTCTCCTTTCGAACGACATTCCCCGGGTAAACGATCGGTACACGTCCAGCCCATTACATAAACTCCATGTACCCCCTCCTTCGCACCAAACCATATACCAAAAAGAAAAGATCTCTTATAGATATCAACGCACCTGCCAACGGAATCCGGCACGAAGATGTTCCACCAGGAAGGCCTCTTCTGTCTGGCATTGTAGAGTCCCTCGGAGCTGCCGACCTCGTTAGTCGAACCCACGCTAGAGGAACTAGCCACGCCCTTGCGTCGCTTCCTGTCGACCTTGGGTGGTTTACCAGCCAACGGATGCCAGGACTTTCTCCGTGACTTCTTGCTGAACTCTAACGGCGCGCTCTCGTCGTCTTTCTGCGTTGATACTTCTTCGTTGTTATCCTCTGTGCTCGTGTTGTTTTTATCGTCGTTATCCTTGCTGCTGTCATTCAGATTATAGGTGCCCGAGCCAGCCTCCTCGCTGAGCAAATCATGGGACACGTAGAAGATCGATCCTCTACGACCATTGCCATCGCTGCTACGACGTTTCTCCTTGTTCTCTTTGTCCTCGAAGATACTGGATCTTCGAGCTTTCTGGAAGAAGCTGTCGCGACGTGCTTTCAGGTCATCTAGGACACTATGACGACGGGCTTTCTGATCACGTAGGATCACCGAGTTGGGCGACAACGATAGCTTCTTGGAGTCGGGCAGGTCGAAGGCTGCGGGACAGCTCTCGATGAGGGAGGGTATTGAATTGGTCGAGGCGAATTTCGGCGACTGGTGGTGTGGCTGCTGAGAGCAGCCGTTGCTCTGCGACTCGCTTATGTACATCGTGCTTTCCATGCTACGGCGCCTGGGCACTAGATTATGCAGAGGACATATTGTACAGGGTCAGTCGACCAGTGGACACAAGTGTCGAGACGTTAGGTTTAAGGTTCGGAAAGAATGGTCTAGAGGTAAGTGCTTTTCAATTAGGTGAATGCGTATACCAATTGGATAAATATCTCAGTACATAGGATTCCTGAGAAAATTAGGTACTGAGGTACGAACTGGTACGTTCACTGTTTGACTAACGAACGATGATAGTTTTTGACAACGTACGCACGTATTCTCAAAAATAATCATCGTTAAACTATTTTCGAGTCTACAACCAACTGAGAAGCACGTATCAATTATCACCTAGACCATTCGTTTCCCTCATCCTCGTCGCGTGGAGCTGCAAAAAATTCGGTGCCAAAGCGGAAAACGTGTGTCTACGAAGCAAATGCCAAGTGTCTGGCCCCTCGCTAAGTAGACGCTTGATTTAAGGTGTTGTCTAACAACCGAATCTATCGGTAATAAACACTTTGTTTACGTTTCATTTCAGAGCAACCCGCTCGCGCGCGGCCGTTGACAAACGGCTAATGGCTGCCAACTATTTAATAATAACAGATGCTACTGGTACGTATATACGGTACTTCCATGCACCGAATCTTTTGCAGCTCACGTCACCGAGAAAAGTCAGTGGCTGAACGAAATAAATAGAGCAGTCGGTACAAGTTTGCATTATTTTTCTAGAAAAAACGGGATGGAAAACCTCGTAATTGCTTCGTTTAAGCGGAGCTTCGTATCTACCACGCGTGGGTGTAGCGGCGTTGGATCGTAAAAAAGTTTCCCATTTCGACGGACGGCAGTATATAGCCGGCTCGTAAACCGCCGCGTGATTTTTGCTCCGGAATCGTAAAAAAAACAAATCCACCGGCCCCAAAAAAATGCAAACAAGAAGCTTTTTCGTTCAGCCACTGTGGTACAGATCGTTCTACCCAATCCACTGGTCAATTTACCCTACACGAATCTCATAAACTCCTTCGTCCTCTTCTCTCTTTCTTTCTTTTTTTCTCTCGTCTTGTTCGATAAAATAAAAACTTTCCACCTCTCCTTCTCCCGTCTTCTCTCTTGGTTCTTTCTCTCTCGGTTAAAGTCAGTGCGCGTGAAAACGGGGGAACCAAGGCAGTTCACGATCTTCTCGGCTGCTGCTCGCTCGTCAGCCAGGACAGCATCGTCCCGGTGGCATTATATACACCGTCTTCTTTCTCTCTTTCTCTCTGTCCGCAGCTCGCGGTGAAAGCAGCAGCAGCAGGAGCGGCGCGCGCGCGGCCGCCTTTTCACTCGACGCACACTCTCGCACAGTTATATATACACACTCTTGCACACGACGACCTCTTCTTCTTCTTCTTCCTCTTTTATATATCTCTACTTTACGTATATATCGTATAGTGCTGTTGCTGCGGTCACTGGATGATGTTCGCAAAAACTGCGATGATGCCCGTTTATTATTAATCTGGGGTCCCCCGACATATATATATAATACACCACGTATGTGTGTGTGATTTTCGCGAAGGCCAGAGTCGAGTATTAGAGAGACACAGAGGCGCACATATTACACTGAACGCAACACACGGCTTTACATTACGAAACAACTACTACTGCTGTTGCTGCTGTTGCTCGGCGTCGTGCCGCTGCTTCGAGCTCGCGAGCGAGCGTCGCGCAAACGTGCGCGCCGCGGCTGCTCTCGGCTTTGCTGGGCATTCGCTTTCCTTTTTCCCCCCGCGCACGTATGTATATGTATGTATATCTGTACACAGCACTGCCGCTACTCTATCTGTGTGTGTGTGTGTTTTCACTCTCTCTGGTGTAGTTCACTGCGGAAATTATTACACTGGCCGCCGCCGGCGGGGGACAGAGCAGCCGGAGCAGCAGTAACGGAGGGCATCCGGCGTTTAGGTATATAGAGCGGCTCTACTGCTGGGCCTGTATATATAGTTAATTCCCTCGGCGGTGATGCTGCTGGTACTCTCACACTCTCCCCCCACGGGTAATTGGCAATTGGCGAGGAGTTCAAGGCCGCTGCGTATACTCTCTGTCCGTCTCTCTATCTATATGCACTCTACTCTATGCAGCGCGTCCTGATTTCTATCGCGCTTTCGAAAAACCGAACACTATGCTGCTTGCACAACTCTCTCGCGCGCTAGCGAGCGCGCGGTGCCGAGCTCGCGCCTTCTATATATCTCTCTCTTTCTACTTATAACGGACACACGCACGTGTATACACGATCTCGCGCACTGAACCTTTTTTTTCCCTCTCTTTGTATGATGAAAAGTAATCGAGCGGTGGTTGTCGTTGATCTGTTTGGGTTTGTTTTAAAGGGATCGACGCTCGCCGCACATAACGCGCGCGCGTACGAGCGAGCAAGTTAATACGGGCGATACTAAGCGCGAGCGGCCGATGCCGCTTGTATTTATACAGAGAGACAGCGGCGATTCTCCCTCTCTTTCTTGCCCGAGCGAGCGGAGAGCGAGTCGTCGTTCGTTGCTGCTGCTGCGGCTCGAAAGCGGTGCTTTACCCCACTCTCCTGTAACGCTCGCGCTCGCTTACTTGCCGCGGAGCGCGGAGCCCACGGAGAGGAGTTGATGAGGCTTGCCGAGAGCTGGTTCCGATGGTGCATGCATACGGGGTATATATGTGTGTGAGAGAGGAGAGATGATGAGGTGGGCAGGATGGAGAGTGCGTTCGATGACTTTTAGGATTTTGGAGCGCGATGGTTTTTTTGGGAGCTGAGGGTTTGTGGAATGGTTGAGGATAAGAAATTGATCCTTTTTTGGTTTATGGTGGTGTGAGTTGTTTTAAAATTAAGAGATTTGTAAGATTGGGTGTGGATAATATGCACAAAAACAACGTTTATCAATTTAATTTTTAATTTATTATCCAATCGATGAACTCTTGGAAAACAAAGATATTTTTTTTTTTTTAAGAATTTTTAAATTAAATATGATACGGTTGATAAATCCCGTTTTCAAATATTTTCGTGCAAGTGTTTCAATCTGTTGTTCAAATAAAATGTTTTTTGAGTTCGACGCCTGAAAAACATTGAAATTTTTCGGTATAACGTTTATATACTAAAAATAGCTCTTTTACGATTAAAATTTGAATTATTTGGTCGGAAATACTTGGACCGAAAAGTTATATTTACTGTTTTAACGAGAGCAATAATTATGATGAACAACAATTATTTTACTAATGTACATATCATTATGTGCAAACATATAGACAAATCGATTCGCCACTCGCCTGGAAATGCGCACACGTTTCGCGTAATTTTACCGACGCGCCGCAAACGTTTTAAATAACGAAAAAAATCGTTATTGTTCAACGTCCTTTCTTGTTTTCGCGCACTGTGCAATGGAGGGAGTACGTGTCTTATCGCATGGATCATATGTATTTTTTTTTTTTCAATTATTCTACTGCACAAGCGAGTGAATCAGATCGTCTCTTTTTACATGCGAGTGTGTGTATGTGAGGCAACATCAGGCACCTGCAATTTCAATGCTTTCTTCGTAAGGCATACAATATTATTTCTGCAGTTTTATTCATAAATAAGTATTATTGTAAGCTGGCAAATACCATACTAAAAATGTACCTCCGGCTTCATTTGTATTACATTCTGGTACTCATTTCGGTTTATTATAGTAATTTGCAAGGATATACTATTTAAATCGCGGTATTAATATTTAAACCTCAATTCATGGCATGTACGTAGAATACAAAATGAATGAGATACCAATCTCTTTCGAAAATTCAAGTTCATTGATCAAATTTAACCGTGTGGAATGCCTCGTGAATCCAAACTCAATGTTACAAATGTTTCGCAAAAATGTTAGCCGCGTATCAGATAAACAAATATTACCTCTTTGTTCGATTAAATAGTGTATAAAGAGCATTTTATCGTTACGAATCGCGAGGGTCAATTTTACACGACGATAAAAATACATTCATTGAAATATATAGTTTGCTCTATATATTTATTCAAGAAAAATGATATATACGCACGTGTCCGCGATTCTCCTTCCTGATAATAAATTTATTATTTTCTTTCGTTAGTCTACTGGAACAAACAAGATTACGATAAATTGTCTCTCTCTTTTTTTTTCTTCACCGAGCAAAATAAGTCATGTCGCGATGCGTATTTTTTTTTTTCACAAACATTTCGACGCAAACAGTTAATTTTTTACACACCCAAGCGCCGAAAAATACCACTGCAATATTGAATTTAATAATCTGCATGTAATATCGACTGACACATATATATTTACACCGATTGATGATTGTGTCATCGACAAGAGTATATAGCTCGCACCTAAGTTTTCCGTACACAATCGCGTTGTCATTTTTACACAGCTAATAAATAATAATCCTATCCTACGAGATAACTAATCACGCCCCACACCAAATATCCAATATCTCCAATATTAATATAACCTGCCCGATATAAATTGCGCGGAACCGCGATTTCATCTATACACGAAGTTTGACAATTTTCGTGGAAAGAATGACATCAGACAGCCATGTGTATGTAAACAAAAGTTGGCAGGGAAAATACATTATATAACGAGATGTCCATCAACAAAGCACACACACACAACTAGTACTATACACTATAAATCACCAAACCCAAAGAAAATCCTCTTTTTCCTATACCTACACATATCTCACAGCATCAAAGGCCTGGGCATATATGTCTCCCCACCTCCGCATCATACTCATACACACTAACTGCCCATCGCCCTACATCCACTCTCCCTCTCCCACAAGTTCGAGCGATCGGGCTGCTGTCCTCTGGTTAGACCGCCGCACCTCAAACGTGGAAATCGCTCGTGCGCCAAACCGCATCACCTACGTCGTCGTCTACGTCGTCCTCAACGAATTCCCTCCTCTCCATGCAACGCGCGCATCGACATCCGAGTTTCATAACGAGCCGTCATGTGACGCAACCCGCGCGGCCCCTTTTACGTACTTATGTGCACCGACAACGAGCGTTTTCCCGATTGTTCGTGGGGGTCCGGTGGGTGCAGCGTGTTTTTATTGGTTCGAGAAAATAATTTTCTATACTACACGCTGTAGTATATGGTCTAGTGGCGGAGAGAAGGAGTGGATTTTCATTGCTTCTAATCGATCTGATTGAATAAAAACAAGTGTATCTTGATAAAAATAAATTGCTTTTAATTGGATAATAAAGCGCGCGATGACTTTGTATATACGTGAAGCGCAATATTGCTGATTGCTTCATCAGTGAAGTTCAGGGGCGGTTTGAATAAAAAGTGTGTGTGTATTATTCTAGTGGAATTATTTATAAACATAATGTAAAGACGGAAGTCACGTGATGAATCATACGCGTACTTTTATATATTATCGAGCCTTTTCCCTGGAATCCTCGGCGATAAAACAAAACTATTATCACAGTTGCTCGCATCTCTCTTTCTTTCTCCGCTCCTTATCGCGATAACGCGCGCACAGCACACTCGGCGAAAGTTTTTTGAGGAAACAAGCGTCGATGCCATCACCGTTATAATTATAATAAACATCTTCGGGCCATCTCAGCCGCGGAACATTGTTGTTGTCTCTCGTCGCACACGATTACAGACTTACTTGGAACTCAGGAGACTCGATACACTCCTATCTCTATCTCTCTTACAACTCGATAAAACCAGCACTGGAGTACTTTCGATTAATCTGCGGGCGATTGGAATCTGACGATTTTTTCCGAACAGATAGGCACACTTTATATTCAATTTGAAGGTAAGTACGCGTGTGTGTGCGCGCCGGGCGAAAAATAAGGTCAAAGTTGCGGCGCAAGCTCTCTCGCGTGGCGGCAGCAGCGAAAAGTTCCACAGGGGCGAGAAGTTTAAAGAGATGACCGAGGGAGAGAGTGGAAAGTCTTCGAAGTCTGCACAGAGAGTGAAATATTGCGGTGGCGGAAGGAGAGAGAAAAATGGGTCAACTATTTATTGTAGTCGGGATATTACTTTGAAGACGGAGCTTTTTGAATGGGATCTTTGTTTTCCGCAAGAGAGAGAGAGTTGGCGTTGACATATTTCGTATATAGATATAGACATGCCACGCCGGCTTCTGATGGGTCTCAAGGCGCGAGTCTCAATTTGCGCAGCGCTATATGTGGATTTATCAATGGAGCTCGAGATGTAGGTCGATATTTGAGAATTAGCTGATTCGGCGTCCGATAGGAGTGATAAGAACGTATATAAAAGTGCGGTACGTCTGCTCGATCATTTTTATTTTATAATCTCCAATTATATTTTAATTAATATACGCATTTTCCACTGATCCCTACGACAATTTTTGTCATATACGTATTCCATATAATAAATCACTCTCTTTGTTCAAAGAACATTTGCGCGGAATTGTTTCAACAACACCGTGTCATCCACGTCAACTAAGTATCAAACGCACGTGAATCCCCTGGTTTTTCCACCGCAACCTCCCAATATAAATCACTCTCCGCCACCCGAAATCCCTTGCCGGAAACACACGAAAAAAATACCTCAGATGTTCGCCTCAAAGGTCGCGGAGACGACGGCTATAACCGTCCTCGTCGCGCTTATCAACGTCGCGAGCTCTCTCTCTTTCTCTCTCGCGTTTAATTGGCGGAATCGAATTAAGAGCCTGCGCCGCTTGTACGTATGTATTTTCGTCTCCTACATACTATACACGCGCGTGCGCACACGGCAAACTGCGGCCTAATTGAGCGTGTACAAATTGGCAAATTGTTTCCACCGTTTTGCACGTCCGACTCTCGTTAAAACGCACGGGCGACGTATGTGTACTTATGTGTGGATGTATATAGAAGAGTGAGAGAGAGAGCGGGGACGCTGCTGCTGGTACTTTTTACGGACTTTTTCAGCCGCGAAACGATTCCTTGCGCGAGATTATTGTTATTATACGGAGAGCGAGCTTTGATTTAATTCGCGCGGTTGAGGAGAAAGAGAGATAATAATGCAGAGTAAACGCCGCGCTGTGGCTGTGTTGGGTATAATTGTTGGAGATGATTTGTAAGCGGGGAGTATAAGAGCGAGATTCGATTGTACGGGACGGAGCTCATTAAAACGTTACGCACGATTGGACGTTATCGGCGATGAAAGTGTACGAGCGAGGGTTTTTTTTATTATTATTATTTTGTTGCTATCTCTCTCTTTTACTTCGTTTGATTAATTTTCTAGTCGTAAGACAGAGGATCGTTGAAGCGCGCGTGAAATGTCAAAGTATGATCGATAAAGAGCACATAACGACGTACTTTAAAATGATCATTAACGAGGGAGAATGAACATTTTTCCGATAACGCGGCGGCGCTATTAATAAACCAATCGATTCTGGGTTCCGATTGAATCGCGGTTCCTGCGATTCCAGCTCGAATTAATCCACATTTCATTAATAAATCATATTATACGATAGCGCACGAGTTTCTTCGTAATCAGCGCGTCGGCCCGCACCGAAACACGTGCACACGCACATAATATTCACGAAATATCTTTCGTAACCCTACGTCGCGCACGAGCGGAATATATCATCGTAAAACAATTCCAACTCCGGCAATTAACAAAAAATATAATACCTTATCTATCTCTCTCTCTCATTCTCTGTGGCTCACTGTCTTGCCACGTACAGCGCAATCCCCCGCAATAAATTTCCAGTAGCAGCTCTCGAGAAAGAGATAGAGCAAACAGAGCCGAAAAACCTCGAGCCGCTTTTCAACCAAACAGAAGAAGGAAAAGGAGAACAGAAGAATATATATATATATATATGTGTATATATTGGCGATGGTGCGTGTACTCCTCCAGTATAATGTCAACAGCCCGCGTGCACGAGAGATATCGGCCGACTGTTTTGTTGAAAAGTTTTATTGGAGGAGAAGAACGTCGTCGGAGGTCAGGAAGAAAGACGTCGAGAGTCTCATCTCTGACGCGGAAGGACGGGTAGATAATGAGATTCGATTCTCCCTCTGGCGCCCACTCAAGAGGGAGCATGGAAATAGTCGTAAACCTGTCGATCCACGATTCTCCTTATCCCTCTTACACTCGACGATAAAGCGCGAATTTCTAATGGAAATTAGCGTGCATCTTAGGTATATACAACGAGATTTTTATGACGACACGTCGCTATTACACATCGTTTTGTTTTTGTTTCGTATATATAACGCACAGATAGAAAGAGAAGTAAGCGGAAAGGTTACAATGAGCTGTACGCACAGCGACGATCATCGTTCGGAAAAACCGCCGCTGATGCGGTCCTTATCTCTCTCCCAAGCGCAAATACACACGCCACGAGAGTAACTATACATATTCGTTTGTTCGCCGCGCGTCTATACATACACGCGATAAGAGCGTCATGGCGACACGACGGGGTTTCGAATATTTACAGGGTGGCGTGGCTTTATCAACGGGATCGCCGTCGTGCGCGCGGTCACGTCCCTGGATTCTGCCTTATACCGCCGCTGCGACGTTTATTATAGTCGACGGAAAGTTTTCTTCTTTTTTTTTGCTGTGGAAGGGGCTGGCGGAGAGAAAATCGCCAAGGGCGTGATTTTTCATTTCGGCACCGGCTGTTCTTAATTTATGCCGAGTAATATAGTATGTGCAGTCGGAGTGTTATATACAAAGGATGGCGGCGCGCGCGATCGTTACCTTGCAGTTTCAAACTAAATAAACACAGGTGCCGAGAGAGCCGCGCGCGAGGAGAGAAAAACGCGTACTTGAGCGCACATATGGGCGAGTGTTTTTCTTATTTTATAAACTCTTGATTTGGCGCGGTCCGCGATATACAACGCGGGTACATGGTGCAACCCAAAACTATACTATCTATTGTCTGGTCTCATATCCGATCAACTGTATTATATCGCGATTGCGTCGTACTCCTGTGGCAGCCATCGATCAGCAGCCTAATCGGGAGAAAGTTGCACGTATATATACATGTCACAATGGCCCATCATCGGTTTTTTGAACCCACACTCGCTATACCATTATATATACAGCGTCCTCCTCCCATAGGCCTCCATATACCACCGCCGAAAGCGCGCGCGACAACGACGACCGTGATACCGAGCTTATAAATAACCTCTCTGCCACCGCTTATTTGACATACAATAACATATCCATCGCGCGCAGACATACGTATTTTCAAATCGCTCTCGAGAGCTATATACATTGTTATTCGTATCGCGCTCCTTCGCGGCTAATAGAATATTCCGCTCCTCCTACTATATACGCGGGGTCGTGTCTCTCTATACGTGCGATATGTACACGGCGAAGATAATATTTTGATTCCTTGTAATGCGCCTCGTTCAAGATCGCAAGCTCTGAAAGGAGCAGCGTTTATTAAAGGTTCCGTCGCGCGACCGCAGAAACTTTCATATCCGCACACACATACAATTCTTTGTAGGAGCGTCGGGCGATATCTGATAATATAGGCCGCGGAGAGTGTGGAATTTTTCTCTCGCTCTATTCCTCTTTTCATTGGCCCTTGATTGTTTACAACGCAGCAGCGATTCCAATATTTCTGTATACTTACTCGCGGTATATACGCTGCACACTTAATCTCTCGGCCAGCACCACCGCAGTGAGCGTCTAAATATTTACCGTCGGCCGCGCGCGGCCGCGAGGATAAATCCGCCGAAACGAGGCGCGTCGCCATCGTAAAAAGAACTACTACTCTTCTGCACTCTCGACGATTGATACCCGGCGCAACGGCGGCCCTTGGATCTATATCGGGTCGTTAAAAATTCCGCGGTTCGACGGCTGCTGCTGGAACGGAAATATTCATGCCGCGGAATCGATTTTCTGTGTGTATGTGTAAGTGAACGACACATAAAGGCTTATCACTGCCAGGGAGGATAGAGAGAAAGAACAAAGGAGGAATTCGTGAAAAAATGCGCAGCCACGAAACGGCAGCAGCCGTGTGACGCGTGATGAACGATTCCGGACACGTAGCGCGCGCTTTTTTTTTGCTTCAAGGATGTATGTTCGCGACGACTGCTGCTCTCTAGACGATAATATACGCGCGGGAGTAGAGAGGTAGAGGGAGAAGGAATAAAGACGTTTGATGGAGGCTCAAAAGCGCAGCACACACGGGCGTGTTATAATTCAACTTATAACCGGTGCGCGCTTTTTCGGGTCAAGGCCCGCGTCATTATCGCGATATATACACACAGACGTACACACATCAAGTCGTTGTTCCATATTTCGCGAGTATGACTTTTTCTCCAGGGTGCTAGTGGTGCTGGTGTTTGTCGAGTGTGACTCACCGTGGCGAATATTATATATACTACGCGGAATTTGTTGCTGCTGCTGCTGTCGGCTGATTTACGATGTGTGGAGAGCAAATTTAGAGGAATTGTTTTTCGAGATGAGAGTATAGGGTATATATATAGTGTAGTGGTACTTTCCGTGTTGTGCCGTGTGTGTTATCTAAGTCGTGAGCGTTCGCGAGCTTAAAAGTTTTGTAACGCCGCGGGTTCGCGTTATTATGTAAGCTCTGTACCGCCGCGAAAATCGCGCGCAGAGTGGGTATATGAATTTAAAAATTCTGCTTTTTCTACAGAGAGCTGAAAAAAAAACACGATTTTAAGAGACGAACTCGAGGAAGTAGTGCGCAGTGTAGTAATGTTGTTTGAAATTTTGCAATGAGAGGTTTTATAAATATTTACTGTAGCTGTTGCGGATGGAGGATATTTCATACGAGGTTTTAAAATCTTGCTGCGGAATATTTTGATTTTTGATTTTTAATTTAGTCAAATAATTGATCTAGTAATAATTGTTTATCTAGTTTCAATAATAGCTTGGTTAATTTAGCAATGAGTCAACTTTAAAATTATTCAGCTTTATTCAGATTGTAGGTGATACTTAATAATGATGGTAATAGCAATAATTATACTAATAGTTTTCAAAACGTATATGAGGATAAATCGAGAATTAATTTCAACTTTAACTTATTATCTTCGGAAATGCAAAAAATCGCGGGAATCGGCCGCCTCGACTTTGACAGTATTTTTATGCCTTTTCAAAGTTCATGAAAGCTCTTTCTTTCTATATTTTCATTTTTTTTTTAAACTTTGAGTAGAACGTTTTTGGGCTAAATTGGGCTTTAAAGTTGCAATGCCACCACGACAAAATCTATGTAAAATAAAGCGTTCCTCAAATGACACCTTTTTCAAGCAAAACTTGAATTGACGCCTTTTTTTACGAAACCGTCGGTCGTCCAGGTATGGTCGTATTGGATCGTGTTCAGGTATTGGGACGTTTCCCTTACATCGATAGAATGAACTGAACATTGTAATTTCATTTTCATAAAATCTTCGAAATATAGGATATATTTAATTTAAAAGGTAAAAACAGATAAAATTTCAAGAGATTAAGTTTAGAGTAAAAGTTCCGAGTGACGCGGTCATCCAGTATCTATGTTTCAATTTGTTGCTTTCCCTAAGTGCTGGAGGTTTGGTTTGAAGATACGATAATAGGTGCCGAACCTTAGCTCGACGAGCGACTCGGCAAGTTTAGCGGCAACCTAGGCGGTGAATTCAAAGCTTGGACAGTACTCTATTTTCAGGAACTCCAGCTGACTAGGGACGAGAAGATCGAAGTCGTTTGTTGCTACGGAATAGTACGCCTAAGTCGTGTTTCTGGAAGGCGGCAAAGCTCAACGCCTCTAGGTTTGTGCAAGCCAACCAGTCATCGTGATTCATCTTTAAGAGCCCTGGGTTCAATACTTTCAGCTTAGGGCAGAGTTCGGTGATCCATTTAATTGTTCCCATTTTAAGTCTCTCGAAAAAGCT
Source organism: Torymus auratus (assembly GCA_900474315.1). Taxonomy (NCBI): domain Eukaryota; kingdom Metazoa; phylum Arthropoda; class Insecta; order Hymenoptera; family Torymidae; genus Torymus; species Torymus auratus. Next base: position 4,214 of record UXGD01004447.1, on the reverse strand, counting down.
AAAGTTCCGATTAAAGATGACCTCCTCGAGGTAGGGGCCTGATCGTTGCAGAATATTCTCCAGTATAATTTTCTTATCTGCGATATTGTGATGCGAAGGTATAAGATCCTCGTCCGCTGTCAAACGCTTCGAATAAGTGCACCAGTTGGATTCGCTAATGTTATACCAACGTTGGCAGACGCTTTCGATGCGCGGCCTGTCGATGAAGAGCAGCTTGTTGAATACCATACCTAGACTGTCGTCATCCAGGTCGTTGATGGCCAACTGATTTTTTCTGCAGCGACGCTCGATGTGGAAAGGCATTTGTCGGCTTCCGTGATGAGTATTTTTGGATCTTTACGTTCAAAATTGAAACAGAAAGTGCGGAGAGTCAAAACTTTGGCACAAGCTGATTGGTCTGGAATACAAACTGAGAATGACTAGTAGTCCTCCGAGTCTTAGGGTAGTAAAGGGACTGTAGCGTCTACTAGCGTCAATCTAGCGCGGAAGCGCCGCTTCTCTATGTCTTTGGTTTCAAACTAACTCTTTCACCGAAGCGAAGAACATTAAGGTCGTATTTTGGGGCAGAATATTTTGGAGGAGGAACAAATTTTTCTTATCACATTTAATTACTTTCTATTCATTTCACAAATATACGAATAAAATCGTTCTATGAACCTTCCAGAATGAAGCAATTTCTAACAAAACGTCGTCCAAACGTCACCGTCAAGGCTCAGAACGCTGTCTTGACTTTGCATCGGATATACTCACACACACACACATAATTCCAAAATGATCTTTACAACAAAATAAAGCCCTCTCCTTCCCCTTGCATGCCGCAGACAAGAAGAAGAAGATACCTAGTTGCTCGGTCGCGCGCCAAGAGCCGCATTGTATAAGATTCATAACTCGATTAAGGGGCCGAGGAAATAGAGAAGCGCGCCTTTACTCGGCTCATGAAAGAGAGCGAGATAGACATAGACATTCCTTTACTATTATAAAATAATACGTGTCTGTGTGCGCGTGTACGTATGTGTAGTGGGCCGACGTCGACGTCGCGGGGGATTAACCACTTGAATCGTGCCAATTGCAGACACACGGGGAGAGAGAGAGAGAGAGAGATAGACGCGGGCATTGAATGGCCAGTTCCTTTCGCCATTCTCCGCTGATATAAAGAACCATCAAACTGTTAGGATATCATCTATTATTCATAATCAAGTTGGCCGTTGTGTGCCGCTGTCTCTCGCTCCCGGTATTACGGCCAACACAGAGTAGAGCCCTGCTCTTAATGGCTATACTATAGCTACAGCTCTAACTCTCTCCCTCTCTCTATCTCCGTTATAATTTTCTTAAATACACAAAATTGAACGGACCGTCGTCACAGCTGCTGCTGCAGACGTGTATAATGTGTATGCACACGCGCATATATATGTATATTGCATATTAATAAAGAAGGTTGCGCCGAGGTCGTTCCTTGATCGAAGGTAATTATCCATTGCGCGCATAGCGCGGCTCGTTGTCGTCGGCCCCGTGGTCAATTACGCGTCTAAGCTGCTGCACGTACGTATATATACGTCGCTCGATCGCTTCTTTTTTCGGGCGGAGGTTTTTTTTTTCGTCGGTGGACATGATGGTAGTTCGATGTAAGTCGGTATTAATAGAAAGGGGGTAAACCAAGGAGAGAAAGAGAGCTTGTATAGCGATGCGGGGAAAACAATTTTTATGAGCTTTAAATTCGTTTATTTCGATGGTAGTATGTAGAGATGATGATGAGGATGATCGAACGCTCGAAATAAGAAGCGGATAAAACGCAGATGCGTGGAATTCTGTCGAAAATATCTTTCGAGCGCGTGTGTGTGGGAGGTAATAAACGCGGGTTTTACGACACGCGGCGATGAAAAACGCGGGGCTCGCGCCGTAATTTATGCAGAGTAAAATTATATTTTCCTTTGTGCGATGTATTTAATAATTGGTATAAAGGAATAAAGGAGACTACGTCAAGCGTGAATTTGTATTAATAAATTGCATTTTGCTGCGAACTATAAAGAGTTGAATATTTTTCTTTTTCTTTTTTACTGTTGTGTATTTAATGCTTACTGCCTGGGATCTATATATACCTGTATATACTCGTAAAATATTAATTTCAGAAAATAATAACAACAACTACGACAGCTAAAGGCTGGTACTTACCGCTATCAGCTTAACTGATTTCATTATGTACGTATGACTGATTTGTAGGATACTCACCTGAAACAAACAATAACAAACGTAATTAGAGCAGGTTTTTAATTGCATATTACCGATATATATTAATGTTATGCATAAATTCTGTATAATATACGCAATAATTCATAACGATATTGCTGTACCATAAAAAAACTCCTATTTTCCTAATAAAAAAAAGGTGATTTATCTCTTGAATTAATGAAATTCTAATTGTTTCGAGAAACGACATTTTTATTTTTTTGTCACAACACGGCGAATAAAATTAATTTCGCCGTATCAATGTCATTGCGAAACCAGCGAGACGAGACACTATAGAAAAGAATTTTTTTTTTTTTAATAAACCAACACATAATCATAACCAAACCGATTAAAGCACTTTCTAATAATAGCGCTTCAAGGTGGTGTTAAGTACCTCGTCATAGCCATACACACCGGCCGAAATCACGTTTCGCAACTCTCAACGCGGCCGTGCGCGCATAATCGGGCGCCTTTGCAAAACAATAAATCGTCCCATTAACCGACGGCCATTTCGGCTGAATAAGTCATGAAACTGGCTGCCCGCGCACTGGGCCGCCTGCACGGCGAGTTCATAGCCTCATAGAACACCACCCATCATACTTCCTGCGCGTGCGCGCGCGAGTTATTGAAAGGCCGCAATCGCGGCTGCTGCAATTGTATATATATATTGGCGTCCGCGCGAGCGATAACGCGCATAATTAAAGTGGAATCCGAAACAGCTTGAATACTAAAACCCGGCGATATGCGTGTTGTATACGACACTTCTTGAGTACGTGTGGGGGGGCGAAGTATAGGTGGGGAATACCGATCGAAGCATCGCCGATCGATCGATCGACCGACCGCGACACAATGGCACGCGCGAGCGGAATACGTAAAATGCACATCGCGGCAGCAGGTTCGCTCCTTTTTTCTCTCTGTGTGTGTATAGCAAGATGGAAGGTAAGGGCCTTTTGTGCGCCAGCGAAACAAAGACGCTGAGAGAGAGGGAGAGAGAAAATACGAGAGCGGGAGGATCTCTTCATTTGCGATAAGGATTATATAAGGCGGAGGATACCTTTGTGCACCCTTTGGGTGATGGCTGATTTATATCACGAGAAATCGCTTTATAACACACTAGCTCGTGTGGGCACGAGCTCGCGGTCGACATACAAAGTGGTTATATTATACGCGTAAATGGGGGGAAAAAGGTAATCGCGGTGAAAATGCAGAGGGAGCGCGAGTCGCGATTTCCCGGGGTATTTGAGCGTGCGAAATTTTCTCATCTAGCGCGCGTGCGGCTAGGGGGTAATTGATTAGATTCTCGCTCGAATACGCTTAGGTGCGGGATGCAATTTTTCCATCTAGATTCTTTCTCTCTCTCTCTCTCACTCGCGCAAGCGCGTGCGGGTTCTTTTTCGAAGGTTAATATTTTATACGGTAGAGGAAGTTTGTTTGCCGAGATTTTTGGTCGCTTTCCGGCACGAGAAAGTTTGTTTGTAATGATATTTTGGGCGAGTTAATTAAAATTATTTGTTTAAAATCAGTTTTTAATCTTTAATGTACAATGTATGTACTGCATAAATCGTTAAATTTAAAATTTGCATACATTATTAAGAACATTGTCTTAATATTAAACACCTATGATTCGTAACATTTATTAGTTTCTGGATGGTTAAAATGTGTACTTTCGTTTCACATATTAGATTTATCCGCAATAATAAAAATGTAACATCAACTTTTGGTATCTAATACTGCATCGCTCAGCAAATCGTCGGCTTATAGTGGAAAAAACGAACAACTCCAGATAAAATCAAATGGAGTTATCCGGGTTTTCCACCTAGCCGACGGAATATCCATATTTAATAATTAAAGGTTTTCCTCACTTTTCATAAAAAATAATGCTTTGTTATAAGACTTCAAAAACTTATGTGTTTGAAATTTCGAACGTTCATAATGAACGAAATATTAACTTAAAGTTTCTAATTTTGGTTAGAATTCGTCTGAATGGCTTT
>UXGD01004446.1:0-17085 GCA_900474315.1 Torymus auratus | reverse complement strand
TGTTAAATAACGAGGATCCTTATGAGGGCCAATACAGTAAATAACTTCAAACAATCGTGATCTTGATTGCGACGTTTTAAGAGGTTGATTATTCTATACTTAGATAATTGCCAGAGTCCAAAACATCGCCAAGAGTTCGGTTTTAATTAGGGCTGCACGATGTAGCAAGATTAATCTTGATATTGTATTGTCTTGCCTCAATATTCAAGAGAATAATCGATAAAATATTTCTATACAGTTTTCGACACAATATCAAAAATTTGTCAATAATGTAAAGAATCTTGTCTTGTCTTGAAAACAACTTCAGATTTTCTAATCGTCATACTTCATCGAAATAATCATTAATAACTAATTAAATAAAAACGATTTTTTAACTCTCACACACAGACGTCTTTATCAACTCAATAAACGGTAATTGATGACTCTTATATCCCCTCAGGCCGGCTTAATTAGGTACGTGAGGCAACAGAGAGGGGCTGCGCCGCCTAGCGGTACAGTTGCGAACTAGACTCTCGCCGGCTGCACATATATGGCGGAAAAAATCAAATTTCATTTATTATGTAGTTGTAACTTGAAAGTTTCTTAAATTTAATAATATTTTTAACAGTAAATCATATAAAAAGGTCTATATATTTATTTATTATAAAACTACCCCTAAAACTCTATTTCAGCCAAGCCACCATCCAGCCTCAAATATATATATTTATCCTTGCAATTCTACAAGCTCACTGACCACATCCCCCGGCCGAACTTTCGCACGTTTCTCTCTCTCTCTCTTTCTCTGCGGAATCCTCGCCAAATCCTCCGGCGCGCGCCTCGTGATTTATGAAGTCGCTCTCTTCCGGCGCCTCTTGCTCTCGCTCCCCCGAATATATCGGCAAAAAATAAAGCGAGCGCGCTATCTGCTATCCGAGAGGCCTATCGAGACACAGAGAGGAGAAAAAGAAAGAAAGAACGGAGGCGTCGATAATGCCAAGCGCGTCTTTAATGGGCGGGATTTGTTTATATTTATGGGCCGAAGTTGCTTGCTGTGTGTGCGCCAGGTGCGGGTTTAGCTAGAAATCAGAAGTTCTGGAGGGTGTATAGGGGGTAATTTAGTTTTGATAGAGAGAGAAATGTATGTGTTTTGGAAAAGTTTCAGTGATAAGTCGAGGCACACGTGTACCATCGTATATATATATTAAATGTTTGTACAAACCATACTTAAACTTTTCAATTATATATAGTTACGAATCCACTTCTTTCCGAAACTGCATTCACCATTGTACACCCCACCCACGCCGCCTCTTTATTAAGAAATTTAAAGTCCATCAACTCTCCCTCTCCCCACACCTTCTAAAACCACTCGAACCGCACCTACAGAACCCCCGGCGACCCATAAACTACGAATCGCCTCCTTACGGCATCTCCCACACAAGAAAAGGAAAAACCTCTCTGGCATCAATAATGCATGCGTTCGCGCGCACTACTCGAACGCCGCGCTTCCTCACCTCTCTCTCCGCGCACCGCGTAAAAAGAGCTCGATTAGACTGGCACGAGAGAGAAGAAAAAAAAACGAGGTTTCGCTGGCTTTTGAGCACGAGTGTCAATGAATAAAAATTTGCGGAGGCGGCGGCGGCGTTTGATGCCGATTTTAAAGCGAGGGAGAGGCATTACTCCGCCGTATATAAACGCTCTCGCAGCAGCACAGCCCCGACGACTTTCGCTCGCTCTGACAATCAGCGGCGGCTCAGAGAGCGCGCGCACTTACTTCCGCTCGACTGCTTATAGCGCACCCCTCGCTCTCTCTCTACGTACCCCTCCTGCGTATACTACTGTGCCGAATAGACTGCGTTGTGAAATATACGTAGCAGCGTATCGTATGCGTGTGTGTGTGAGAATATGTAGACGTAAGCGTATTGTAGATGCGATGCATTTTGTAGAAAGTTCGAGAGTTCGGTAGGTTTTAGCTTTTTGGGTTGCCGCGTGTGTGATTATTTGGACTTCTGTATGTACAAACCTCTAGAGCTACAAATAAATTTTTACCGGATAAAACTATTATTTGTTGACGAAACGGCTGGGGGTAAAAGTATATACAACTTGTTGAAATAATGTTCAACGCATACACGTAATATATACCCGTTTCTTCAAACTCTCCAAAAATACGTAGAATATATTTGTTTGCACATATACATACACACACAGCCAAACACAGCAGCAGCATCGTATATAACTCGCACATCCCCCCTCTTAAAGACTACTCGCGCGATCGCACGCGCGGGGGGTGGAATCATTGCGTCGCCTCTCGCCCTAAGTCGAGCTAATACTCACGCCGCCACCTCACCCTATCTCTTCTTCTCCGCGCAAAACTCGCGAAATTCATTCCCCTCGTATATATATATACCCTCTCCGCGATTACTCGCGCTTTTATAGCCAGGCGAAAGGAGCCTGCGCTCCGAGTGACTGAGTAAGATACCGCGTCGTGTATGCGCGCGCGGAATGAAATGTGTAAGATGAATAATGTATCGGGCGAAGGGCTGTGATGCTTCTTGCCCAAGTGTCTGTGTGTATGTCGCAGTGGCGTTCATTTGTTCCTGCGCTAATGCTCTTTTATAAATTATATATAGATTATGGTTGTGAAATATGAAGTGTGAAGTGGGAGAGCGGAGGGGTACCGAGAGTTTCTTTAATTAACGGTGATGCGAGAATAAAATTTGACTGGAAAAGGTGATAAAAAAGAGGGAAAAACGCCGAAAATTGCGAATTTTGAGCGCGCGTAAACGTGGCGACGAGAGTTCGTAAAAAAAGAGCGAGAGAAGGTTAAGGGAAGGACGGGGTGTGCTTTTTATCGCGGGGCATCTGCGATGCTTTATCGTCTCCTTCTGCGAGAAGGAGAGAGAGATATAAGGCTGATACTTTGCAGAGGAGCATCGGCCAACGATCCTATGAATAATGACTCGGTCGCAGTGCGCCGTGCACGTAGTTTTATCCTTTCCGTTTCTTCCTGATATGTATATAAGTATCGAGCCAGTGCATTGTGTAGTTTCTGATGCTCGGTAAACGAGGATTATTTTTTGTGTAGTGTATTCAAAATTATTCAAATTGTAAAATTCAACCCCATCAGCAAAGCTAATTACAGCTCGCAGAAATTTGCGGAGAAAAGAAACGCAGCCGCGCGACGCTGAAGCACTCAGCTCAGGCTCAACACTTCACTCGGCTTCTTATACTCGCGTGTATGAATAATGGCTCGCGCCCCGCTGAAACGCGTCCAATCATTCCCTTATTACGATATCGATACATTACTCGCTCGCGCACCCTCTTTATCTCCTTCGAAGCCTCCTCGACCTGTACAGGGGAGAGCTGCTGCGTATATATATCGATTTCGGGATTATGCGGCAATTTTTCAAGCCTACGCCGAATAATTACCGCCTACGCGCGGCTCCCCCTTTTTTCGAGAGAGAGGAGCGCGTATAGTTAATGGTGGTTTATGGGAATCTTAGTGTGTGTAGGCTTTCTTTGCGTTTTTTAGTGTGCTGGGTGATGCTGATGTAAGTGGTGAGGATGGTGAGTTTTAAAGGTGAGAATCGGTAGGTGTCAGGTGGATAGATTTTTAACTTTTGGAGAAGGGATGTGGAGTTGTTATGTGTGTTGTGCTTTTAATGGGAAAAATTAGTGCTGAAAGTATAGCAATTTTGAGGAAGTTATTTTGGCTATATTCACGTGTTATTCACATTCTGCCAAAATATAACCCACAGTAAATAATATAATAAATATGAACGCGGTATACCTTAAATCTTGAACCATTTCTTCAGATTTTCCATCACGCAAAAATGACATTCTTATTTTCGGAAAAAATCATATATCGATTAATTTCCATACCTTCCAAACAAAGCTCGTGCAAAATTATATATTTCCACGATTCCTTCGAAAATACTCATACCGCATGCACAGCTCGCGATAAATTCAAGATATTATTGAATTTGTCGCTCGCGCGCGGGCACGCGTGGCACATGTTCTCCCATATATACATTATAACCAATCGCAAAAGTATCCGCGCCCATAGCTCCGCGCACTAAATATACAATTTCCATATACATAATGCAATCGCGCCCAAAAGCCTCGGAAATTATATAATTAATTTAAAATGATTGAAAGCTCCATATTTTATCGGCTGCTCTCCGTTCTCGCGCGGGCACGAAATATATGGGAGAGCAGAGAGCGACATCATCAAACCGCATTACACATATTGAACCGAACGCGGACGCTTATGAAAGACAAAGGCGCGGGGGGATCATGAATAAATTAAGTATCGATCACCGCCTTACTATATAATAATGAATATTGCACGTCGAAGGTGCGCGCAAATGTCCATGCACGTATGGATGTGTGTGTGCTCGTTCGCGTGCTGTGCGCGAAAAACTATTTCTGTCGTGTACGTATACGGTGGTTTACAACGGGACGAGAGAGAACGAGTTACGTATATTATGCGTTTTACTGAAAACGTCGACGTTGACTCGCTGTCTTGTCAATATCACATTTTATGTTTAAATTATGAGATGTAAGAGTTTATATAAAGTTTTCTTTTTACCGCAAGTGTCAAGAGATGGCGTATAAGATATATGATAAAATTAAATAACGCTAGAGTAAAATTGTCAGCCTCTGGGTTTACTCATTTTATTTATAAATTGTTTTAATAAATCGAAGTCGTAACATCTCTATTATAAAATATAAAGTTCATGAAAATAAGTTTCGGTAAAATTAAAATTTAATCACTAATTGGTATGTTTTTATCTACGCAGTTGGTACACTCAAACCACCAAAATAGCGAATATAAAGAAGAGAATCACGATAGAGCGTGGATCCTAAGACTCACAGGGCTTAAAATAAGGAAACGCAGAGGATCGTGAAAAAAGATACACCGTAGGCCTCCTTCTCTCACCCAAAGCCGCGCGTCTGGGGAAAAATTGCGTCAATTACCCGCTGATTTCGGCCGCGGCTGGATTACGCGCCTCGCCGCGAACGCTGATCCCTTTCGCTCGTTTCGCGGAACCCCCTGGACCCCTAATTCCCCCGGAATAAGGGATATACAGCCGAGAGGTTCAATGAATTTCTGATTCTCGACCTAAATCTGCACGATGGTAGGTAGTCTTCGTCGTAAGCCCTAATGGCTGCTGTATATTTGAATAGGGCGAGCGTTGCGTTTTGATGACTAGGCGGGTATTAGGGGGGCTTTTTTTAAGTTCCCTTTTTTGGTCGAGATTGAGTGGTCAGTAAACTGAAGTTAGTAGTTCTTTTAGTGGGGGTATGTTTTAGCATCGCTTTTTAGAGAACCGACAAGATTAATATGCGAAGATGATAATTTCTTCTGTGGAGGGTTTAAAGGAATTGACCTAACCTAAAAAATATTCTTAATTTTGACAGATTGAACTTATTTGTACCTTGATAAAGAAAACACTTGTAATTCTTCAACATTCAAGCGATAATCAATGTATAAACCATCTTTCAAGCAGCAACCATACCGAAATCCCTTAATTCTCCATCCCAACGAGACGGGGAACAGAAAAAAAGGCCTCGCTCACCTAATCAGCATCGTCGTTATTCATAGCCGATAAAGCTACATAAATCCGCGCGCCATCGACGCTTCGCCGAGGCAAACTAAATATTTAATTATTAAAAAGAAGTCGTCGGCGTCTCCTATCCCTCCACCATAAGACATTCCTTAACGAAGAGACGGGCTCGGCCACCCCCGCGTGCTTCATTATTCAAGGCGCAGCCGTCGATGGCTTATCTCTCGCGCGCCGGTGCTAACTTCTCTCTCTCTCTCTCTGCCTCTGTCCCTCTCTCTCTCTACAAATAATTCCGCGAGTTATATTCCCCGGCATATTTTCGATTATCGGCCAGCGAAGTGTAATCTTGGAGGGGGAGAGAGGAAGAGAAAGTCTCAGCGAAGGTGCCGCTCTGCGGGCTCGAGGAAATAAAGTACCGAGGGGGGTGGTGGCGGATGATTTTTCCCTCTTCCTTTTTCTCCTCGCGGCCTCTTTAAAAGAAAGCGGGATAAACAGACAGTTTCGCAAGGAGGAGGGTAGGGGTGAAGAGGAAATGTAAATTTCCAGCGAGCTGGAAGGAAGAGAAAAGAATAAGGGCGCAGGCTTGCGTCGTTATATAGATTCAGGAGGCGGCGTGGTGATGGTGGCGGGGGTCGACTCGAACCCGCGACTTCTTTAAATTTCATGTGCCAATTGTAAACGCCCGCCTGCACTTTCTCCGAAGAAGAGAGAGAAACAAAGGAGCAAAATGTTTGAGACGGTTGTACACGGGGAAAAATTGCGCTGGAGCAGAGGCGAGTGTGCATGTATATGTGTGTAAGTCGATGAAGAGAGGGGAATGAGCGAAGGAGGTAGGCGAGGGAAAATTAAGAGGAGAACGCAATATAAAAGTTCGAGGGGGCGCGAGGAAAATTTTTATGCGTGCTTTGAGTTTTCATGGGGGAGAGAGAGAAAAAGTCTGTGATGAGACGACTTTGGAATTATCTACTTTCTAAGGCCGTGGCTGAAAAAGAGTGAAAATAGTGCGCGGCAAGTTGACAGATGAAAGTAGTTCAAGAGATGTATGGAGTACCAAAGGAAATGATAAGTTGATAACGCTGAGAATCAGGTTAAAACGAAAGTCAATTACAATGAAATTCATTACGTATTCGCGCGTGTTCATATACGAAACTCGAGCCAAAGAAAACATTTATATACACCAGGCAGGAAAGAAAAAAAAAGTTGGCGTGAAAAATCCAGGCACCGCGCGGAGGCCCTTGAAATTCAATAAAACGCGAAACTCTTCCACTTAGTAAACTTGTGTGTTCAAAAATTCACCCTCTGCCCTCGGCATCCACATATACTGAGCGGTTTACGGTAACCGTACCCGTGGGATCCTGCGTCCACTTAATTTAATACATCTGATACATTAGGCATGATTTGAATCTATTGCCAAGATTAACATTAACTATATTAAAAAAAATTAACGCAACCACCTTGTTTCAAAAATACTTGTAAAATATTTATCCCCACACAAAAAACACAAAAGTGATCATTATTCCAGCCACAATGCAGATACGACGCCCTCATCGTCGCGAAAAAGTGGCACACGACACCCTCTCTCTGTCTACCTCGAGTATGCCGGGCACGTAACGAGGCGCGCCAGCGCGCGTCAAGCCGCCCGTGGAATCTTTCACTTTATACATCCGAGGAGCCGACACCGATCTCTCTCGCCTTGTGAATATCCCCCCAACCGACGCCTGCTTTTGAATTTTTCAATGCGTGTGTGTGGACGAGAAAGTGGCGAGCGCGTTTTACTGATTTTTCTGGCTGGTATGCGTCGTTTTTTTTTTGCTGGGTTACTTGGGTGAGAGATGCGAAGAAGGGTCAGAGGGTGGTAAGCGAAGTGTACGAGGTATTTGTTAAGAATTTGAGGTGTTTCAGGGAAGATGAAGAATGCAGGTGGGGTTGGGAATTTCTTGGGAGACTTGGTATGGATAAAATAGTTGTGGTCAACGACGGATATATTTCTTAAATTTATGGATATTTTGTAGAATGTGGATGACTTTATTATGTTAGAATACCGTTAGTGAAATTCTATCGGTGAAATAGAATATTTATACGAATCTTCATAAGTTCAATTTTACTCTAACGTTAAGAAATTTGGCAATACGCCACCTAGCGGTGGACATTCGAAAATCTTTTATTTAATTTTTTTTCCGTTTATTATACACCTGCTTTTTCTTATTATAAATGATTTATCTACGTATTCTTGTAAACATTCAGTAGCAAACAGTTTTATCTTACTCTATTTCCACCCACACTTCTCAAGAGCGAAAAAAAATCACAACCTCACAAACGCATATATCTACCATATCATACACACACTCTCACCCGCTGCTAAACCGTCGTCACCACTTCGATACTTAATATGCGCAGTCGGTCTTCGCTCTCCGGGCGTCAAGCCGAACCTTTTGGCCCTCTTCTCGCGCGCGCAGTCGCGCTGAATAAACAAGAAAGTCCGAGGAGAGTCGTAATAAACGTCGCGCCGCTTCCGATCTGCCGCCTCCGTCTTTTTTTTCGCCTCGGTTGAGGCCTGTACACAGGCCGAAATTCAAAGCCACCCACCGAACTTTCACCCTTCTTTTTTTCTCTCTCTCTCTCTCACTTGCGCGCTCGCGCGACAAGACCCCTTTGTTCGAAGTTTTTTCATTGGCTCGCCTTCGCGCTCCGAGACGCGTGAGTGAGTGTCTTCGATGAAAGAGAGCGGGAGGGAAGGGGGAGAAGAAAAAGGATGCGTATGCCCTGTTGAGTTTTGCCGAGAGAGGGAAATTTGTCGGGGCGAACGGGGTTTGACTTTGAAGGGTTGAAATTAATAGCTCGTTAATTTTGGACGAGTGCGTTTTTTGTATTGGTGGAATTGACGCGTTTCTTAAACGACGTTGTTGATTGAAAATAATAGGTTTCAGTGATCATTTCAATCTTTATATTTAGAATTAGTGTGATGTAAAGGGACCCGTTTTGAAGTGATGTATTGGTCTTGTCTCGAAAAATGAGATGCGTTTCTTGTCTTGGTATTGTCTTGATATTCGAAACAAGACCAAGACAATATCAATATGTGCCTCGAGTCTTGTGGAAGCCCAAAAGCTAACGATATTTTATTTCTTTTTGGACAAAAAGTATCATTCCTCGAAGGTTAAAACTTTTGATTATCGATTGAAAATGAACTTACACTATAAAAGTATTTTATTCAAATGTGACTATCTAAATGTAATCTTATAAAAAACTTTTTCCACACACTTCCGCACTTAAAGCTCTCATGAAAACTCCAGCATTCCTAATTGACGAGGTCAAATCAAGCAATTGCCCATCCCCATATCCCTCCACAAAAGCTCGACAAAACAATGACGACACAAACGACTCGCTCGAGCCACCGAAAATCTCCGTCGGAATTCAATCGAACGCCGGCTCGCGTACATACACACGAAAAAACTCATATAATACATCCAAATAAAACGCATATCGCTGTCCTGCCTACCTACCGCTGCATCAGCGCGCTCGCAAATATTTGCCACCAACGCCGGTGCGCGCGAGAGCGACATTTATACACTCGCCAGTGTTGTACACCGCGCGCGCTGCGTTATATTTGTGCTTATTATACTTGCTCGGTGTCGGTTTAGCGGGGATATATACACTGGCCACGGGCCAATTAAAATCACGCGGGAAAATCGAGCAGAGAGTGAGAGAGAGCGAGAAGAATATTGCATATTGAATTCGATGACAGGGCACGAGTGAGGGATATTATGGCATGGCGCGCGCGAGCGGAGAGTATTGTTGTACGTGGACGCGCGTGGTGGTGATTTTCGGATGCGTAGAGAGAGTGTTTGATTTACGGCTTTGTTTTCGGAGTTTTGTATAGTTTATATCGACGCGCGGGTTGTTTGATCGGCTGTTTTTGTAAATGCGGGGCGGATTGGGTTTGGGTTGCATGTTGTTGGTTGAAAGAATGTGACTATTGTACGATGGCTGTATGGTCTTTAGTAAAATTTCTTTTAGTATATGAAAGTTTAAGATTTTATAGGTAAAGTATATTTTTTTTTTTTAGTAGACTGAGTAATCTATGCTAAGATTATGGAAGGTAATATCAATAGCCAAAAATTAAAATTAATCAATAATTTAATATTCCATATTCTAATGATCTAATTATACTAATTCAATATTTTTATTTCGAAAAACCGTATCAGAAAATCATCGTCCCCCAAGACTAACTATAACAAACCCCTATAAATAAACTAAAAAAAAAAAGTCAGTGTATAAATTTCATCTTTAATAATACCCCATATACAAAAGAAAAAGCGAAAAAGCGCAACGTTGCGCGCTCGCGCCGTTAAAAACTTGCTCGTCGCCGAAATGAATATTCTCTCTTCCACTCTCCTCCATCTATATACACACACACATCCATCGGGGTTATTGCCTGTTACTCTTACCCCCTCTCCCTTTCTTTCTCCCTGCCGGCTACTACTGCCGGGGCGCTCCGTATATAAAAGTCAGTGGCCAGAAGACGCCGATACCGTTTTTTCTCTCTCTCTCCCTCCTCTCTCTTTCTCGGCATATTTCTCCGGACGAGAGAGAGAGAATATTCGCCACGCACGCGCGTCGGGATTTGCATACGCTCGCAAAAAAAAGAGGAGCGAGAGAGAGCGAGTGTAAAAGACACGGGGCGCGGAGAAGAGAGAGGAGAGAGATAAAAAGATAATAAAGTAAAAGAAGGACACTGAGTTATCTGGCGTGAAATTTTTTTCGCCTATATCTACGGGGTTTGCCTTCTTCTTCCTTCTTTTCTCGTTCCTTGGTGGAGGACGACGACTTTTTTTTCTGCGTGTGCGCGCGTGGCCGAAGGGGTGGATATGTATCGGTGCCGGCGACTTTATTAAAAGTTTTCATTGATACTTGGCGCGAGCGAGCGGTTTATTTGCGTTGTAGGTTATGATACGGGCTCGTGATTTTATTTACGAGGTCGGGCTGATCGTGGTATATACTTTGTCATATACAAATTTTCGTGAATGAAAATTAGTTTTCGTTGAAAGTAATAAATTTTAGAGAAAGATTGTTTATCGTAAAATATCATTAGTTGTAGGTAGTATTCAATTATAGCTGTTAGATTGACAAGCAAAACTAAAAATCTTTTATCAGAATATAGTTAGTTTATTATTTTTAGAGAATTAGAAAGTCAATAACACTTTTCTGTACTAAATTTTAGTTTTTTTTAATTCTCAGCTCCCTTATTTAAACAAAAATATAAAAGAAAAAAAATCGAAAAACGCTGCTAAATCCGTATCAGCCCGCAGACATTCGCTAAATCTTATCGTGTCACAGCATTCCAATAAATCCTTAAAATTGTTCTTACACATCACTCCCTCATTACACAAAACTATACATACCACATTGAAATCGAAGACCCGTCGACTCTCACCGACAATCCTCCAATACCAGAATAAATTATACCTCCCTCCACCCCTCTTTACGGAAAAAGAGACAACCTCAGAGCTATAGCTGACACCTCGCCGGCAGGGGGAAAAAACAAAAGCCCTCGCGCGAAGAAAAGACGCAGCGCAGCCACTGACGGGAGTGTCGGTGGAGGGCATTTGGCAATCTTGGGGGGATTCCGCGGGATACAATGGGATCTCAATACATCACGCCCGGAGATGTCGTAATAGCCCGGGCTCCCGTAATAGCTGTCGGGGAGGAGGCCGAAGAGGAGGAGGAGGAGAGTTATAGTTCAACAACGCGGAAATGGAATGCGGCTGTGCGCGAGAAGGTGAGGGCGCGGTGTATGTAAT
This sequence comes from Torymus auratus, assembly GCA_900474315.1. Taxonomy (NCBI): domain Eukaryota; kingdom Metazoa; phylum Arthropoda; class Insecta; order Hymenoptera; family Torymidae; genus Torymus; species Torymus auratus. The sequence goes on along the minus strand of UXGD01004446.1, from coordinate 5,741 downwards.
GGAGAATCAATCGGTCGAGGTTTGTTGCGATGAAGTGGGGGGACGTATAAGAGAAGGTGTGAGAATTCGGAAAGGTTGTGGTGTTTTATTGCGGTTAATGCACGTATATAGTTAAATGAATGTTAACATTATTTATCGCTCGATTCGATCGATTATCTATCAATAGTTATAATAGAATGTATATAAACTGAATAAAATTTGAGGTAATATAAAATATCTTTTATATAATTAATTTATATAATGAATATTTTAAGATTATCCGGAAATAATTTAAAATTATTTTCAACCGAGTCGTCAGAAATGCAGCGCTATTCGTAAACCTCGCTATAGAATATAACGATGAAGCATTTAATCATAAAAAATTGATCGATTGCAAATAACAAAAAAATCATTTGGACCGAATAGGCTTTACGTTAATTCACACTTTCACGTATATAACCGGTTTTTTAACCGTAATAACCGTATAAGAACCGATATAACCGGTTTCTTTCAATTCGAATCCATCTACATAATCCAAAATTACCAACCTCTGACCATAAAAACACCGTCAAATCATTCAAAAACCCACCATATGTTTCACTTCACCTCTCTCAATTTTCCAAAACACTCTTCCCCCAGCACACAAAGCATCACCGTTCCCTACACCTTCACACCCCGTCCGCCGGAACCTCGAAAAGAGCTGCACCGCTACACACGACCCTCCCCTCCTAATTAACCAAAATCAATAACCCTCGCGCGCAGCATCCTCCGCTACCTCCCCCCACCTCCGAAGAAGCTCTACATCCTTCCTCCTCCCACGCGCCGGCGTTATCCTGCATTCCGAGTGGTGCATCCCGCTCTCTCTCGTGAACGCGAGGACGTTGACACCGTGGCTCTGTGGGGAGGGGGGAGAGTCTTCGGAAGGCGGGGCGCGCGCACCTGTACGAGAGAGAGAGGGCCAGAGACACGCCTACCACGCGGCGAGACCGCCTCTGATGCGTGCGGGAGTGCGAGCGAGAGGGAAACTTTTCTTGGAAGGCGATATGCCGCCGCGCGCTGAGAGAATTTTTCATGCTGCTGCTGCTGCGGCTGGTACAGACGTGACTGTTGGTACATTAGTTAAGGCGGGGGTGGATGGTTTTGCATACGCCGAGGATAAGCTGTGGAGATATGGGGAATGTTTAGTGGCGGGGGTATGGCTGGGTGACGGTTTGGTCGATGCTGGGATGTTGCTTAGTTATAGTTAATGAATTGTTTTACATGGAGACAAAGAAATTTGAAAAAATTATTAAAGGTTTGGTCAGTTTTTGAAGTTAGACCTCATAACCCCACTTTTTTTAACCAAATTTTTGGCGCTCTTTCCTATACGGTATATCTTATAAAATTCACAAAACATTTAGTAAATCGTGCCAAAAAGTTTGGTAAAAAGTTTACGTTTTGAGGTTATGACTTCGGGTAACTTGACAGTTTGATAATTTTTACAATGGTTCTTTCTCTCCGTGTACGTAAAGAGTTTTTCTTTTTAGTAAGTGTATAGTGATGGGTATTCGATATTAATAATTTACAATAATGAACGATTCTCCAATTATAACGTCGGGCTATACAATCATATCGAACCGGAGTGTGGAGCGCTCGTATATTGTTGAATAAATTATTATTATCTGGAAATTTATTGAAATTTATGCCGAGATATTCATACACCATTTCAATTGGTATTTGCCTCTAAAACAATCTGTATTTGATGAGTAAACTTATTCGAAAACCAGAGCGCAATCTTGGAGTCTTAAAATATCACTATATATAGGAAAAATCAATGGATGAACTTAATATATTCTTTATCGGTGTAGTATAGGTACTTTTCATTGCCATAAAGTTCTTTTATTATAACAACGATGATATACATCTTTACCTATAATGACTTACTTTACCTATATTAAACTACTAATTTCACCTTTCGCAGTTTTCACGTAAATACCAACACTTTCTCCATCAAACAAAACCCAAAACTATATCAAAATTTCTTTCTCTTTATATTTCAAATGAAAATTACTTCTAGCCAATAAAAACCAATTAAACAGGTCGCCCCCCGAGAAAACTTGATAAATAACAAACTTTCCCCATTCCTTACAACAAAGGCTTCCATTCCACTTTGTACCAGCGCAGCAGCAGTCGCAGCACACTCCGACCATTAAACTTCTGCAAAGGCATTTGCAACGTCGAGTCCGCCGCCGCCGCCGCGCCCACCGGCATTACCCGCGCCATCCTCTACAAAGCAGCGCGGCGCGCAAAGCCTGCACCTCTCTCAGCAAAAAGAGAGAAAAATCGCACTCGCCTCCTCGGGTCAAAGGGACTGCGCTACGCCGCTAGAGGGAGAAAGCGCAAAAAAGAACGTCGAGAGTAAGCGAGAGAGAGAAATAGAAATAGAGTAGCTCAGGTGGGAGCGCAGGAGGAGAGTAGGAGAAGATGCGCGCGAGGAGCAGCAGCAGTCCGCCCACTGTCCCTCTCTTTGTCGTCTATCCCCGGGAGAGAGGTGAGGTCCTTCTGTAGGAGATGGCGCCGGAGGAGAGGGAAATTTACGCCGCTCGTCAAGGATTTTTACGCGCGCAGCCTGCGCACCTCTGCCAGGGATATATGTATATAGCTCGAGGTCTGGACGATGTATATATGTTGCGTGTTTTAAGAGGAAGAGGTGCGTGGATGGGAACGACACGGGGGAATTTTCGAGAGGAGGATGACGGTTTTCGGGGCTGTAAAGAGCGAGAATGGTACGGCTATAAAGATTTTTTTCTTCTCTTCGCCCCTTTTTTTTATGAATTGTTCGAGAATTTCATTTGAATTGGGCGTTGGTGTATATAGAGAGTGAAAAATTTTTATGTTTGTTGGTAGGAGAATTTGGAGCACATTTAGGTGGAGTTTACAGAATTAGATTATGCACACATTCGTATGATTTACAGAGCTTTTCGAATGACGGCTAAAAGCTACCTGCAATATATATATATGTATTTCACTCTGCGGCGTTCTATTGAACTTTCAATTTTATCGTTATGATATTCGGTCTCTGCTAATAATACGAATGGATAATTTTAACGTTTATACAATCAATATTAAATTTATTTTAATAGAGAGAGAGAAACCTGGTAAAGTATATTTTCATGAATAATCCATTTTCACATTTAATCTTCTTTTTGCAGCCCAGTGCTCTTAGCTTTATTTAACTCGCATCCTTGCCTCAAACACACATCACTGAAACCATTTTCCTACCTCATTACACACAATCTACATCACGCGCACGCACACACACACAGCTCAGCTACAATCCAGCTGTATCATCGGAATATAACGCGGAGCGGAGCAGCGAATTATCTACACGTCTAACGAGGTAGACAACTACGTGGCTGCTGAATCTTATTGACCCCCCCTGCTGCCGAACTAATTACCGCGCGTGTAAGATGCCGCCGAGTGCGCTACTACGCACGTATAGAAACTTGCGCGCCGACGTTCTATTTACAAGGATCCCAGTCTAGACGCCGAGGATTATAGCGAGCTAGACAAGCACGCGCCTGTGTAACTTGGCTGCGATGTTCGCGCGTCTTATATAGGTTCGCGAATGGGGGTAAATAGATTCGATGCGGTATGGAGAGGAGGAAGATTCTCTTTTTTTTTGTAGGTTATGTGGGAGAGGACGGAGGTTTTAACTATTTCAAGCTTTTGATGTAGCTATCGGGTGGAAAATGTGCTGGAAATATGTGTCGGAAATGATGGCGTGATCGTTCAGAATTTGCGCGGAATTTGAGATATTTTCGTAGCGACGTTGCGCGAAAGCACGTAAGTAAAAATTCGTGGACTTTGGTCAGATTTTCGGAAATTGTCGGTTACTCGTTTCCGTGCAGGAGGTATTCTGTAATGAAATTCTTGATAATCACCTGTTTCAATATTCTGTATGGAAATGTTTGAGATAGTACGATTTGGTATCGATGAGTAAGAGCCATGGCTGAGAGCTGTAAATATATATCTTGCTGAATAATACTGTTGAAGTTGATCAGTCTGACTGACGTCAATTTCAACTGTAACATTATTTGTAGTTTGGAAAGTGTAGATATACAATACACCTTTTTTCCAGCGAATGAAAACACTACAATATCGTTCAACACTAGGATTATCATAAACTTGCAACCTAACCATCCCTTTAATTCCGAACAAATCCCAAAAAATAGTACCACTATACACCTACAACACCATCTCCCAAAAAAGAAACATCAACCATCAACACTAATTTTTCCAAAAAGCACCTGCAACCCCTTTCCACCGCATTCGCCGAAACAGGTGTGTACATCACCACGTGCTCCACGGGATGCAGCAATAGCACGTGATACACAGAGTCCTCCCGCTCGCGAAGCAACAGGAACGCTGCTTTTCCCCTCCCGTTGAGAGCGTCGGTAGCAGCGGGGGTGGCGGCTTTATATGTACAGGCTTGTTTAGAGAGAGACGGACGCAGGCAGGCAGTCAGGGGCGCGGGCGAAAGCACGTGGCGGGTTGTAGGGGGGCGCAAGCTCGCTGCTGCTGCTGCCGGTGGTGGGAAAAGCCTCTCCCACTTGTTGTGCTTTACAGTGTTGTGTTGCGCTCGTATAGCCAGCCGAGAGCGCTTTGCTTGTGTGTATGTGTATCGGGGAAAGTTCAACGCCGGCTAGACGATGATGCTGCTGTTGCTGTTGTCGGCACCTCTGTTTACCGGGGATGTTGGAATTGTTTTTGGTTTGTGGAGGAGTGCGGTTTTTCTTCTTGAAAATATTCGAAAGATGGGAGGACCGATGAAGACAGAATTCATTCATTTGGCTGTAGCCAGTCAATTCACATTTCCTGAAAGTAAACAACAAACCTTCGTTCTTCAAAAACACTTATCAAGTCCCCTAAAGCAATTCTACCATATAGATAATCAAGAGCGGCGGAGTCTTCAAGGGGACGTTCGCAATTGCCAGTCTCGAATGTACGTTATTCGCTCGAGGGTGCTGCGTATAGGTCGACTTATATAACCCCTCGCTGGTCTTTCTTGAAAGGGAGAGAAAACGCACGCAGAGTCCATAGCCGCAGTGGGTCGCAAGCGTGAGCGAGACCTACTTTCTGCCTCCGCGTCACGATAAATCTAATTCCAACCTTCCGAAATGGGTTTAGGGTAATTCGAGGTGGTACACCCGAGTGAGTGTAATTTTTAGTTACCAAGCCGAATACGGGAGTAAGATATTATCTGACTTACTGCACGATATAGCAAGATTAATCATGATATTGTATGGTCTTGCCTCAATATTCAAGACAATGATCGATACAATATTTAGATACAGTTTTCGATACAATATCAAGATTGCGGTATCAAGAATGTAAATAATCTTGTCTCAAAAGCGCCTTTATTAATACAATACAATAAACTTCAGTAGTTGATGACTCCTATATCCCCTCAGCCCGGCTTACTTAGGTACGTGAGGCAACAGGGAGGGGGTGCGCCGCCTAGTGGCGGCGCGCGAACTAGGCTGGTCAGCGGCACATATGGGCGTATCTCTAGAACTTGACTCTAAAAATGATCTTTTTTTCGTGTAATTTATTGCTGCTATTAAAATACCTTGCTAAGCACATAAACGAGACAGAGTGGAAAAGGTTCACTTTCAACCTAGAAAACCAGTCCTGGAACCCATATTGGTGTGCAAGGCACGGTACCTGGAGATGAACAACAATTTACAAAAAAGTCCACTTTTTGGCATCAGTTACCTTTT
>UXGD01004445.1:0-17088 GCA_900474315.1 Torymus auratus | reverse complement strand
ATTTCAAATTTCGCATTTATTTATACTTGTGCCGAAATTTTATTGTTTTTGTATTAAACCTAGTGTATTTGTATATTAAATTACGTTCAGTTAGAGAAAGGCAACAATTATAGAAATATTGTATTGTTTTGCTCTCGTGCATTCCAACTAAAAAAATTCAAAGCCTCTCAAGTGCTATTTTAGAATAACAAAAACTACTGCGCTTTCACCCCGAAAGCCTCATTACCCAGGCCACCTTGTCATCCTAAAAATCTCTCCTCTTCAATTTTCTCCCACTCGCAGTTATTTTTGCATCTCCACGCGTCACAAAGACATCCCTCCGCTCTTCCCTCCCCCCGAAGACTAATCTCTTACGACCACCTCGTTCTTGCACAAAACCAGTCTACCGCAACTCGGAAAATTCTAATCCGGCAACAATCGACGTCCCACATACGGCTCCTCGAATTTTTATCCGTCGGTGCGCCACGCGAGAATGAAAAAAAAGCAGTGGTAATTTACCGGAGGGATGCGCGTGGGCGGGTCGCGAATACGCGGTCTAAAAATGTGTGTACGATAAGTGGGATGAATAAAAATGAATTTCAGAGCTGATGGGAATAGATGCGGGTACAACGTGTGCGTGTGTGTATGATCGATGAGGTGAAATTGTGCAGAAAGATGGACGGAAGGGGGTATTTGTGTACAGAATAAATGTGAAGCCATTCGAGTTATTCTGAAAAAGTAATGAAAATTCCGAGGGTCGCGTTCTTCAAGGCTTGCTTGTATATACTTACTTCTAGATAAATATGTACATATTTTCGCGGAGAATCCGGTAAGAATTCTTATTTAACTTTGTTTATACTTTTGAAGAAACTTTCTTCCTTCTTTTCAGATCAGAATTTAGTAGGAAAAAGAATAGGATACGAAACGTCCTTGGGATCAAATATACTGTATACTTATCGACAAGCTACGTTATAAATTTATTTATATGTATATACTTAATATATACGCTGTACAGTAATCCATCGTTTCACAATTTTGTAATTTTGTTTTTTGACAAATAAAAGCTCAATCAATCAATCAATAAGTCAGTCCTTGGGATCTAATAATAAATAAATACCATGATAACAAACAATTCTTTATTAAACAAAACAATTTTTCGTTAATAAAAAGACGCTTACAGCACGAAACAGAAGCTGCATTTTTTGATTTTTACAAAAACGAATATTACGTAGCCGGTATGCGTTATGGTACATAGACACGAGGAACTCTGACTCAATTAGACGGAAACCCAACCATTACCGAACATTCATCTCCCTCGCAGGATCACGTCCTGGGTTGTTTTTCCGTCTTATCCCGTCTCAACCGCCTACAAACTTAACAACCTAAAAACGACACGCGCTCCTGGCGTCGGAGAAACGATCGGGAATAATAAAACTAGTAAATGTCGCATCGCGCAAACACTTTTCTCACCGATCGGCATTTTTATGTCGCCTGAGAAAGCGCGGCAGGCGCATCGGTCGCGCTTTCTCCGTAGCACAGCGCGCGACACAAAAAAAAACTGCGGCTCATCCTTTTCTTCGTCCTGCGCCGCGCGCGAAATGGTGCGCGGACGAGGCGAAACGTCTGTGGCAAAAACTTTGGCGGATTCTATTTGTACACTTATTTTATGTATAGGTTTAGATGGATTTTATAACGCCGCTTTCGTTTTCGCGTGGAAAGCTGCGCTTTTTTGCCAGTTTTAATGCAGGATGCTATCGGATTGTAAAATTATTGGGTTTTATGGATATTATTAAATGAGTTATTACATTTAGAATGTCCTCAAAGTCTGTCACACTTAAGTTTTTCCTTACAAATAACGTTAAAATAATAATCTTTAGTTACTCTTACGCTAATAAATGCACTCAAAACATAATACTTTCTTCGCGTATAGCATTCTTAAATTAAGTATTACAGTTAGCATAAACTTTAGTTTCTTTTTAATACATTTCCAACCACGCGTAAAACTACCAACCACTCGTTCCTAAAATCAGACATTCAAACAACCACTTTTATCGTCTTTTTACAAACTATCTCATCCTCTTCAAACTCAACCAATATGCATTATCCTTACATCAGTCTCATCACACTATCACTCTCGCTCACATTGCACACACGACAATCCCCTAGCCAGCAATCAGCCGAACCAAACTAGTCCCTCAACGCACACACCATCTCCCGTCAGCAATATCCAGTAATGTTCCTAGCGAAGGGAACGTTCGCGTTGGTGCTCAGGTAGAACATGCCCCTAACTCGGGAGCTAGCTGCGTAGCCCATCAGTGCGTCCGGCTGCCACTGGCAGTTGACGCGTATCTCCTGTCGCCACTTGGGGCAGCGACTAGCCGGGAAGCCAGCGGGGTTCGTGATAGACTCGGCGTAGAGGCGCCAGGCGCGGTTGTGGCTACAGGTGACTGAGAACAGAGGAAGAGGAAATTATGCTTTTTTTGGTTTCGTTGTTGGTGGTTACGCGCGGTGGCTGGAGTTTGGGCATGGTTGAGTGCAGGTGAGAGGGAAAGTGAGGTTGCGTATTAAAGGTGTAATTTTTTTTTCTTAAATTTATTGCTGTGCTGAGCGGTTATTAAAGAGATATCAGACCAGAATGATTTATTAATCGTTTCTTGTGCATGTTCCAATAATATAGAGCAGTTGAAAGTAAAATAAAATATTTAAAATTAAGAATTTAATTTTCTTTTATGAAAAATTGGAATTCGAGGTATCAATAAAGTTATAAACTTATCCTAAAACTATTGAGTTTTTTTAATTCATTTCGTTGCTAAACTGTTTTTTAATTGTACTTTATCAATAAACCATTAAATTCTTTTAGAACATCAATTATATTTCTTCAATTCAAATGTATGTTCAACAAGCTAAATTTACTACGCAACAAAATTCGATACGATACAAAAAAAGAATGAATGCACATACTGAATCGATTGATGATCTTGTTCACGCCCTGAGCGAACACATTTTCCACATTGCAGCCGGGCTGCGGCGGTCTGCCACCGTTCGGATAAAAGTCCGCATGTCCGAGGGGAATGGGAAATCCCAGCACGCCGCCGTCCGTGTGTATGAGATCGACGAACTCGGCGTCGGCAGCGGTTAGGTGGCCCTCCGATCCTGTATTCATGTACAGCGGGTAGGCCGCGTCTAGGCCAGTTATCCTTCCCACCTGTGTTATTACCCAGAAATGCTTGGTAAAGATTCATAGAGGTGGCTGGTTCGGTTGATTAGTTTCGTAGGAGTTTAGATGTGGCGGTGTTTATTAATGGTTGATTGGTAATTTTCGGGGAGCAGGGTCGTGATGAAATTCGCGAGTTAAGGATTCAGGTGAAGCGGAAGAAGGGTTTTTCGAGATGGAGAGAGATGGATGAAATTAGTTGGAATATATAGGGGGTAGTTATGATTAAACGAGATGGACAATTTTGAGTTAAAATTTAAAAATTACCTATACTGAGTAAAAGAAATTTATGGAAAAAGCTTAAACTATATTTTCATTCGCCCAGAAAGCCTCAAGAGTAGATAAAATACTTATTAGAAATAAACGTCATTCCCAGAGTACTAAAAAGCATCCCGCAGAGTCTATTACCACATTTCACCATCTGAAAACCAAGCAAGCCTTAGCTTCCCTTCCGCTGCACCTCACTACTCCACCTGATTTATCACCAAAATAATAAAAAACCAGCCTCCTCACCCCGTCTCCTACTTCACTTTTACGCGGATCGAACATCGTGAAATTTACACCACCTCTACTTCTCTCTCTCTCTCTCTGAAATTTTCACTGCTACTCTCCATCGCTCTAAACTACTAAGTCCGTCCCGCGTGAAATACAACCTCTCAACCCGCGTGGAAATTGAAAACTCGAGCTCACCCTCTGGGGAAAGAGAGCCTTGCCCATGAACCCGGCGACCTCGGCACCGAGGCTGAACCCGACGACGTGCAGTCGGCGCAGGTTGAAGGCGCCGACAGACTCGAGCCAGCGCATCATGCCTGCGACGTGAGGTCCTACTGTCCGCGTGTTCTGTACCGCTTTCACGTACCAGGGCATCGTCGCTAGCTTGCTCCAGTCGACCAGGATCACGTTGAAGTTGTTGCGGAAGAGGTAGGCTGGAAGCATAGAGATAGATAGATATAGAAAATTTCGCTCCCTACGGTAACTAAAAACTCTTCTGCTTGCTGTAGCAGCTGGGAATTTTAATTGAATAAAATTTCAGCTACCTGAAATACTGAAAAATTAAATTTCCCTCTTAAATCACAAGACTAATTTGGCTAAAAAAATTCTATTTCTCGGCCGAACTAGTTTCATCTTCAAAATACCATCCGCAATATCAGTCAAAATTATTAACCCTGCATCCTACTTCCGAAAGTGCGCCCAGCACTCCGCGATAAAAGCAATATCTCAGAGGAATATAAGTACCCCAGCGCCGACGCCTGAAACATTCAGGCGGCGTTGCGCTGAATTAGTTATGCGGCCGACGTGAGAGGCCTCCTTCGGATGGCTGGATTTACGAGACCCGCGCGTGTCGTTGACGTCGGGAAGTGTGTAAGTAGCTTCGGTTTTTCGCACCGTGGGTTATGGGAAACGTGTCTCGTAGGTGGCATGGGGACGTTTTTTTTTTGGTTGATGGTATTTATTTTTGTCGGAGATGGAGATGATGATATGATGGGCGGAGTGGTGGGGTGACCTTTGGGAGATGAAGGGTGAGTGAAAGTTATGGAGATGTGGGAGGTTTGAAAATGGGTTTTTTGATGTATCAAAAGTAGTTTGAGGGAGGAAAAATGAAAGGATCTGGCGATTAATAAGCCTTGGTAGATGTGATATAACTGACAAAAGAAATGTTTATTTTTCATAAGATGGAGAACGTTATAAAAATGAGTAATGTTTAATAAAATACACTGTAAGTGTATAGAACAGTAGCATTTTTATTGTTTTTTATGGCGTTTGAAAGATTTATGCTTTAGTTTTCCTTTTAAATATATTCTACCATCTCCTGTTTCCAAACTCTGCTACCTTATGAAAACTCAACATTATGCTTTTAGCGTTATTTAGCGTTATCTTCATCAAAGACCGGATTGGGTACGAAGGTTCGCAGAAAGATTATTTAAGCAATGGTAGACTGTTGGTGATAAAAATACTTTCCTTTTGAAATGAAATTGACTCTAACATTATTACAACCATAAACAAAGTCTAAAAATCTTTCCGAATTTCAACAACCAATCTCCAACCACAACGACGCACCCATCGCCCATCAATCTTCGATTTATCCCATCCCCACCGCAGATAAGAATTGACATGCGGTCCCCTCAAAAAAACCACCGTGCGTCCGAGAAAAAATGTCTCCCTCGTCGACTCATAAATCTCTTACTCCTCCCTTTCCCGTTATAATTGGCGGGGAGAGACACGCGGCGGCCCAGTCAAAACAAACTTTCTGCAGCCACGGTTCCCGCAGGTTTCCGAGAACTCAGTTGATCTCTTGTGAGGAAAGACGAGGAGCCGCCGGACGACTGCGGATGTATAATTTATGTGGTGAGAAAGAGAGAGGGATTGGGCTGAGCGAGATTTGAGAGGGAAGGAGGTGGAAACACTAGGTTATTCATGGGTGAAGATGGCCTCTGTTCGTGGAAAATTTGGGATTTTCCACCGGTTGGTGGTGAAGAGTTGGTGTGTTGAAATAAATAAAGTATTTTTAATTAGAGTTTGAGAACGGTGTACATCGGTACTACTGATTTGAGAAATTGGATTTTCGGATTATTTAAATAATCATTAAGAGAAAGGCTTTCTTTGGTATTATACATTTTTCAAGTGGATTGTTAATTCATTTTACGTCCTTTCTTTGTACTAATTGCTGATGTTGCTTAGCGCAGTACCCAACTGGTTTCTTTTATTGCCTACTCAAACAAATGACTTCATAAGTAATTACGTTCATGCTAATTATGAAAGTACGATGGTTTTGCGTGATTACAATTTAAAAAAAAAAAAGACTAAATAATTATTGCCGCAATAAATCTAAGTAAACGTTGTAAAATTAACTTTCTGTTTGGCGAGATTAACGTTAAATTTCGCGGCAGCATATTCCTCTTTGCATTTGTAAATTGAACTTGAATTTACACAAACATGCATATTGTACCAATAATAACGACACGATTTCGTATAATCCCCTATGTAATTGAATAAATAAAAGTCTTTTAATTAATAAAACCAATTTACATTTTCATGCGGTTTCGATTTAAATTTCACAATGAAAATTATTCATTATATTATATAAATTAAAGCAAAAAGTTAACGAAAAGACGAACCATTTTTTATGCTCGCGCCGCTGACGCCGGGTGAGCGCTCGCTGTAGCCGTGTATGTAAACGACCGTCGGCTGACTAGCATTGAAGTTGCTTCTGCGCAGGCTGCACGTGTTTCCGGGCTGCAACGTCTGAGGTATCGTAGGGTTTCTCCTGATGAAGCCAAATATGTCATACAGTTGAAAACAAAAAGCTTCGCTATAACGTAAATTATTATAATGGTATCTTACCTGGTATAAAGCTGATAGACGATGTCGCGGTCCAGATTGACGGGGCAGCAGAACAGGCACGTACCCGAGGGAAACAGGGCGAAGTTGACGGGGCTCTCACCTGCGTCAATCGAATGAAAAATCATTGTCATTTTCATTCCAGTAACATTTATCGTGAATTCAATCACGTTATATGCTTTTTTGAGCTAATTGAAACATATAGTATGTTTGTATAGATATACTGCGCTTATAATAGAATACATGCTACATTTGATAAAACTGGTTTATCCCCGGTTTGCACCGAAATGCAGAGCCGCGCGTTATTACGCTCGGCGATGTATAAAAAAGATTGCGATTGTTCGCATGATAAAGATAGAAAGCGATTTGTATGCTAACAATGTCAACACCACTCGTCGACGAGGCGATTCTATCGAATATACCTGTGCGCGAGATGACCTTTGACGTAAAAAAAATGGCCCGCGCCGCTGACCCAATTGCTCAATGGTCTTGAAACTGTGCTAAAAGCCTAATTTCAATGCGAGAAATGGGAAGTTCGAGTTTGTTCTAAAAGGTTGGAAATCAGCGTTTTTATCCGCTTTTTTCATATACATACGTATACGTATCTAATGCGAAAATTATCTCAATTAAATTTGACTTATATCCTCATTAGCCTTTTTTTTGTTTCGGACTTTGCAATTTTTTTTCTATTAGACCAAATTGCCACTTATCGACCCAATCGTCGTCGAAATCGCTTCTAACGATTACTAACATCGATTCCGTTGTTACATCACGACGGCTAATTAAGCATTCGCACGCGTCATTGACTGTCAGTCAAACTCCGAAACGAAACGAACTCGAGAAAGAAAAAAATCGTCCCCACCCAGCGGACCGCAACGTCATTAGCACACCTAATCAAACTTCCATTTCCATCCGCGCAAAAAGCAATCGGTGTCTCGGTCGCCGTCATTGAACTTGCGACACGAGAGTTCGCGTGCGAGCAAGATTTCCCGACGCTGTTGGTCGTTGCGAAAAAGGCCGCGCTACGACGTTATCGTAAATATACATCGGACTGGCCAGTGACGGATGAAATTCCCTCCTACTGTTGTAGCACGTGACTACGGGATTGTTTCGTAGGACGGGGTAATTAGACAATTAGGGGTGGCGTGGTATGGAGGGTTTGTTTTTTTGCTGACGTGGTAATGGATTTTGTCGATCAAGTGGTAATGAATTTGTTAAACTTGAATAAGTAGCTTATTATGAATGTACAATATTTTGGTTTTGAAACTTAAGAAGTATTGAGTTTTTCAGTATTTATAAACTTGTTGTGTTATACCAATCTTACAGAATCCTATATTTACAGTAATTTTAGCTAAGATATTGTTCCCGTGAATGATTTGATACTATTTTATTTCATTGATATTCTATGAGGTATAGACATAATGGTACTTCCCAGAAAATCTATTAAATACCTATATACACTTTTTTCGAGATTTCGCCATGCTATTGTTCAGTTACATCAAATACCCCATAAAAATGCAATCGCATTCCTCCCTTTTTTTTGTTAGTTATAAAATACACATTTCGCGAAAAAAATGCGCACTGTTATTTTCTATCCAAATCTCTTAAAACTCTTATAAAGTCCGTTTATACCTGTATAATTTGAGAAACGTTCGAAGAAGGAATCGTAAATATCGATTATTGCAGTGCAGCCAATGCACAAAGAGAAGAAAAACCTACGAACGAGTTCTATAATCGCGAGCGGAGGTTGCCTCGGCGTATAGCTGCCGATGGGAAATTGCGTGGCATTTAACGCAAATAAGGCCATTCTAGCTGTAAACACTTTCGCGCGGAATGGAAAAGACTTGATCTTGGTTTCTTTCTTTTTCCCCTCCCCGTTCATAAAGTTTACGGTTACACGTTTACGATTATGTCTGACTGAAATCGATCTCTTTAATTATCTAAACATAGACTATTGAACACTTTTTCTCATATTTTAGCTATATGATTACGAGAAAATGTATCATTTCTAAATATATGCATTAAAGGACTAATTAATGTATAGATCATAATGTTTACTCTTTTTCGTTAATTAGAAAATACAATATCTCTTTTGTTTATGTTTTAATTGAAGCTTTTAGTTTCAATCGGTGTAATGACAAAAAATAAGTAATTGCACGATGATGATCCATAATTTTCGAAATCTAATAATCCAAACGTACAAATTTACAGTACCAAGTGAACTTTTTTACACTTAAGCGAATACAAATACCACATTACTCTGCTTTATTCGTTCCGTTCGATTTCTCTTTTTATTGCCCTTTAACTCAACCTCCAACAAAAAAAAAAAAAATTAGAACCATTGTCATTCGAAATTCATAAACTCGGCGCACTTAACCCATACCAAGCGTTCCTTCGAAAAAAAAAATCCCAAACTAACTCTCTCCCTCTAATAAATAAATCACACGAAAATTCCAGCCACCAATCGCGCGCAATTATCCGTTTTTACAGCCGCAATTTCCTCAAACCGTCGTCGAAGGCCCCAATTTGTGCGGCCCCTAATGCAAAAAATCACGGTTTCTCCACCACAAGACGAAAACATAATGTATATATCGCAACAACAGCACGTGCGCGCGCCTGTTGATCGGCAGCGATTGGCACCGGTGTATAGCTAACGCGCGGGTATAGGCGTGTGGAGATTTCTGAAGAGCTCTTGCTCACTTGCAAGTGCAATTGCGAGTTTTTACGATGGATTGGCGAGAACGAGGGAGAGAGAGAGAGAGAGAGAGAGCTGATGACGTGTTGAACAAGTGGCGTGCGGAACGATTGTTTCGGAAAATTGAGTGATCGACGAAATTCACGATGGAAGAAGTTTTGCAGGATTATTAGTCTGTATGAGCAAGAAAAAACTTAATCTATTCGTACTTGGATTTTTGATGGTTTTATGTTTATCTAAGTTCCGACTGATTGTGGTGACTGTACGCTTTGTAAGGCCTTTGTATTTATGGCTGTATTAGGTAACATCTAACACTTTTCTTTCCTGTAATCAATATGTAATAGGTAGTATCTTGGTAGTAGATCTTGGTTTGATTGATTGAATCGAGCTACGAAGGCTATTGATAGACCTTTCTCTTTGTTTTGGATTAAGAAAATGAATAATCAAAAATCTAGATTGTCGTGGTTGACGTAACGCTTGTAATGGCTTCTAAATTATTTGAAGATTCATCATTCTTTTTAAATTATAGAATATTCCACTGACTTTTAATATGTATGAATAAAACCTATAGAGTCATTGTCTTTTTTTGAGACCGCGTGTTCTTGTTTTGCCAAACGACACAACCATGAAAATACTATATAATATTATATTTTGGATTTTTCATGATTAACAGATTATTCAGTTCACTTAGCGCAGAGAAGAAGCGTCTTGTGCATCGCCGACAGGAGAAAAGAAAATTCGCGATCTCAACGGTCGTTTCATTAGACATGCCGTTCGTCACTTTCGATTGCAGAAAAAGGCGGCCGAGAAAAACGGTCACTAATCCATTTCACGCCCTAAATATCTTGATACTAGACTGTTAAAGATTTAATTTTCGCAGTCTGCACTGATCAATTAGCAACGTTTTTAATGTGACAGATATTTACTTAAAGTAGCATGATACCTTCAAAGTTTATAAATAATTTTTTGAAATTATTATGAAAACTAGGTTTGAAAAATTATGAAAACTACGTCTCAGCCTTTTCAAAAGATTGAAATTTCAATCATCAAGGATAATTTTCGGTGCTTTCGGAAGTTAAAGAATTCAATGAAATTTAATAACCGCATAAATAATAGATTTAATTACAATTTGTAATAAATTATAACTCGTTTTAATTTACATAATAGAATTTCTCAAAAGCGAAATCTCATCAATTAAAAAACAAAAGCATATGTGTATAATATATCCACCACAATGCTAATCAGCCTTCCTTCCTTCTAAATTCAACTGCTTCCACATATATCCAACCCAAAAAAACGCGTAAATCTGATCCGCGAAGAGAAAGATAGAAGACCAAGAGTGAACGGTTAATCTCACATCCGGCCTTATACCCATACGCCGCGACGCTCTCGCCAAAACTGACCATCCCAACTACTTTCCTTCATGCACCGGGCGATAAAGATAAGAAAGGAATGGCCGACCCAGTTTTGCGAACGGAATAAACCGCAGCGGAAAAAAACCTCGATTTTCGAGCAAAAATCCGAATCGCTCTGCTGTGACGTAAAAATCTTTCGCTTTCGTTTCCATCGCCCGGCTTCACACGTGTACGGTAATAAAGCCCGCTTTCCAGGCGGCGTATCGCTTTTGCGTAATAATTTCGCCGTTTTATGGGGGAGGGTACGTTTTTTTTCTCCGCTGTTGGAAGGGCGCGAGAAAAGAATGGCCGTTTTATTGCGCTGCGCGATTTTGCATCTAGCGTTGTTTGCAAATTAGATATGAGGGAGATGGAAAAGTGTATTGTCGGTTGCTGCGTTCGTGGAAGCCGTTAAATTACGCAATTTTCGCGTTTTATAGGTATGGGGTTTTGAAACCGACGTATATTGAATGGTAATTTTCAACTTAACGCGTATTGTATTGCTCTAGGTGTATATAGTTTTTGCTTATTTTGAGATTCTTTGAATTTTTAGTTGATTGTTAAGTAAAAGTAATGCATTGCTGTTGAGATAGAAACAAATATTAAGAGTGAAAGATATTTGTTTCTGCTAAGGCTTTTGTAGCAGGCATTTCGGTTATCTATTTCATTGATCGGCAGAATATTCATGAGCTTTCATTCGGCCTAATGGTGATTAAATACTACAATTGCTTGGATATAATATCTTGATTTATAATACAAACAAACAAGTATGGTATTCTAATGTTAAGAATAATAAATATTTTTAATATTTTCATTTATTAAGTTGTAAAAATATTATGAGCATGTGCTGTCAGAGCATACTGACCTTACTTTCGTCATAGTGAAGTATGTTAAAAATAATCAAATAATATGTAATAAATTAAAATTATTACTTATGTCGACTGTAATTTATATTCTGCACTGATAAGAATTTTTTCATCGGTCTTACAGTCTTAAAAATGAATATGTAATAAAAATAATTACTATTATTAATTCATTTATTACGTCCAACTAATATAATTTTTACAAATATAATTATTTTTCAATTTAAATTTGTTTTTAATTTAAGTAGACTAGAAGAATATAAAATAAAAATAATTTTGTTCCATTAATTATACATTATTTAATTAAATAACAATAACATTTAAGATCGAGTACTTTTAACAATATTAAAATTTAAAAAATTTAATTGTATCTATTGTTGACAAGTGTAGCTTAGTTTCAGAAGATTAATTCATAAAATTTTGTCCAATGTAATCTCGTTACCAAAAAAACCACTTCTCAATTAAGTTAAAATACACACTACCATACACCAAGATCAAAAGAACACAAAATCCACTAGAACCATTACCTTTGTAAAAAATAAACAGCCGGCAGAGCAGCGGCGCTACGAAGGCGGGCAGCATTGTACCACCCGCCCTTTGGGCCCTCGATCGCCTCGCGTCCGCACCCTCTTCACACACGTTTATCCCTACAGCACTCGCGAACAATGTAACACACAAAACCCACACCACACAGCTTCCGACCGATCGAGATTTCGCGCCGCTACTGAACTGACTGTCGATTTCGCTGCGGCGTACGGCGCACGAGCCGTTGCAGACTTGGCCGGCCGGATGATAGCGCTGATAAAAAGAGAGGAGGTCCGAGAAAAAAGAGAGCGCGAGCGCGCGCCGGTGGTGATGGCGAAGGAAAGGGAAAGGGTACCTTAGGTGGGGGGCGGGAGGGAGAGAATCGCGAGGAAGGAGGGATATGCTGGGTAGACGAGAGTGATTGAAAAGATTGCTTGTGATCTCGGTGATAATGGGGGCAGTTAAATTTTGATGCTGGTGATGGGAGATTGAATTTGATTGCCGTGACGGACGAGGCTTTATAAAGTTTTGGTCAGATATGGCTGTTTATGATAGGGTGGTGGTAGTAGCAGGAAAATTTGTTTATTTTTTTGTTCTATGAATGGTGTAATTATATGTCACGGAGTTTGAGTAGGAAAGAAAAATTTTAATAGGAAAGTTCGCAACTCTGTGAACTATGTAAATGAATAAATTGTTTGTATTACTATTTGCATTTTTTATATTACAAATGCTGTAGTTAATATTTAATCCTATCGCAGGTTCTAAATCAGGTTAGTCGTACAAACCGATTTTAACAATTTCAGTATTATGAAAGAACAATACCTTAACAATACACTTGGCGTTGAGCGATTTGAAAAGTGAATATATACTAATAGTCTACTGCAATTTGCGCGATCACCTTACAGAAACTTACTTTTCATAGCGAAATTAATGGCGAATTAATACAATTTTTGTAATTCGTTACGGTAATGTGAGTAAACTTTCGCAAGTAGCTCTAATATATCACGAATAAACGCGCGCTTTATACCATTCTTATTATACCCGCAGACACTGCTTCTAATGAACGAGATAAGTTGGATCTCAATTTAACAATTTCGTAATTAAACGGCAGAGAAATTTTCTGATATTTTATATGCCTGAGAAAACGGGCGCGCGCGTCCACGCGAACCAAGCGGTGAAATTGGTGTAGGATAAGAGATCGATATCGACGTATACGTATTAGGCAGAATACGTGTGGTTAAAAATAAAGTGTTGTGGGGCGGAATTTTCGGGATTTATACGTGAAAACATGCTTGTAAATCATATAATAAGTAAAAGCAGAAGTATAAAATACTTTCTGATGTCGAGAATTCTCGACATTGAAAATTATAGACAGAAAGAAAGTTAAGACTCGATTGTATCGTTTAATGTAAGTGAAAAATAAAAACGCATTGTTTGTAGAGCATAGAAGATATACCTGGTGATTGATCAGTATTTCCACGAAAATTTTTTTCCCACATTTATGAAAAAGGTATAGCTACAAGTAAAAGCTCAAATTACTAATTACAATAATTTATCGCACAAGCATAGAGTCATTTATCTCGCGTTATCTATGAAATCCAACTAATACGTGATGATTACACATATACGAGAAAGCACTCGAAAAAAAAAAAAATTCCAAATGAAATTCACAAAAATTCATTCCAGGACCCTGGAAAATCTTCAATCCGCATACCCGCATAAACCATCGCCATCTCTCGTTATAACTTCAAAACTCGAATGACTTTTTATCGCCAATTCCCCGAATTGCCTATCCTCTCCTCTCGAGAATTTGCATCACAATACCATAAAATTAAATCGGCGGTTCAAGAAACTCATCCGCTCGCAGCGTCCTACCGAAATATCGCTTACTCGCAACCGAGATGAGAAAGAGACGGAACTATTACAGTGAAAGAGTGCAAGAGAAAGGTGAGACGAGTGGGGGGAAACGTAACGCGCCGCCGCTACCAGGCTAATTGGGAGCCTTGGCCGCCCTTCGCCTTGGCGCAAAAGCCGGTTCTCGAGTGTTACGTGCGCAAGTATTATGCAGATGTACTTAGCGGGATTATTAAGGTTTATTCTTTTTTTTTTTTTGGTGGTAAGGTGGGAGATGTGCGAATTTTAAGGGGGGATTATGTAAATGGCCCGTGTGGTCGTTGATGCAATGCCGGAAATTTAATGGGTTTGTTTGTTCCCTCACTTTCATTATTTAGCAATTTACATTTGTTTCAATGATATTGGACATTCTCGCGGTTTGATTTATTAAATAAAATTTTGATAATATTAAATGAACATTTTCAAAAATCAGTCATGAAAATCTAAATGTTCGAATAATAATTTTTTCTCGGATAATGAAAGTAAATGTCAAAACTCTTTATATAAGAATATCTACATTTCCAAGATAATGATTTAATCATATTTATCGACCAAAATAGAATCCACAGGCTTCATAATTCAGGGCCAAGCTCTGCGAGAATTTGATAATGTAAGTATTCCATTTTTAACCCGAAGAAATCAATGGTAA
Source organism: Torymus auratus (assembly GCA_900474315.1). Taxonomy (NCBI): domain Eukaryota; kingdom Metazoa; phylum Arthropoda; class Insecta; order Hymenoptera; family Torymidae; genus Torymus; species Torymus auratus. The sequence goes on along the minus strand of UXGD01004445.1, from coordinate 2,537 downwards.
TTAATTCAACCATTAGTTTTTTTTATCGAAGGCTGGAGTCAGGCATGGAGCCCGAAGAACTGCTGAATCATCTGTTTGTTATATTACGACTGCACGAAACGTTCCCATTTATATCCCAATTTTCACAAACCCGTGCCTGCAATATTACCCAACGCACTTTTACAAGACACTTTCGCGCTGCAGTCCACTGCAATCCCATTCAGTAATATACTTATAAACCGCAATTACGTGGACCAATTATCCCCGTAACACCACACTCCGAATATTTTTGCATTATGCATGGCCAGCGGAAATAAAGATAAAAGTACGCCCGGCCGCGCGATCTGGAAGAGAAAGAAAGGTGCGCGCGCGCACTCGCTCCGTATGATAATCTTTCCGCATTACCAGACATTTGCATGATTACTCGTGTGCCACCAGTCGAGCGGCATAAGTCAGGGACGGTTCTCGCACTTTGCCGCCCCGCAGCCAAGTTCATGGATTCGAATTTCTGTATGTAGGTAGAACGTAAGTTTTCTTCATGTGACTTTTTTTCTTTATCTCGACGACGTTTACGGCTGTACAAAACAGTAGCGGCAAACATGGAGTCGTGGGCGGCGAGCGTGACGGTGGCTTGTTTAACTGGCGCGTAAGAAATGCGCGTGCGGCAAGTGATGCAGAAGTGTATAATATTATGAAATTTTAATTAGGGACGTGCATTAGCGTAATAAAAATGAAGTCACGTGGGTAATCAGCGTGATTAAGGGTATATGCAAATAGGTGGTATTTTTGGAACGATGTGGGTTTGGAAAATGTAGATATGAAAATTCATGCGCTCTAAAATTATGTGAGAGTACAACAAGAAGTTGTAAATATTTATTTTACAAAGGAATCACGCTGACGATATTTCAATACAATCATCATGCGTATGTTATCTCTATAATCATTATTTTATGCAGTGAGATTCACATTTTTATGTTCATTTCAATTAACACTCCTGTGGTTTGACTTTTTACGAATATAATTACTTTATAAGTACACAATGGATACTTTTTCCATCCTCTTTATACCCAACTAACGTGTTTATCTCAGTAAACCACAACTAAAAGTGTCACTTACGGAAGTCCCCATGTCCAGGAAGATAAAATCTGTTTACCTAATATTTCGCTTCCGACCGCGCAGTTTCCACTTTTTCCTACATTCCGAATTTATCATCCATCCGAGCATTTTTCGCACGACCAATTAATAATATTTCAATGCCTAGTAAGTACACTTTCAAGTGCAGCTGCGCACAACACATAATACGCGTGTGCCCGCGTATATAAGCAGTGAAAGTACCGCGTATCTCGGAGATCAGTGCAACGAGATTAAAAAGTAAACGCATGATACTCGTAAACAAACACTTGCGTACTTGGTCTGTTGATTAATATAACTGCATAAATAGCCGTTTAGAACTTGAAGCGTCGAATTCACGCACTCGCACGCACGAGAAAGATAACGATGAAAAAGAAATCATCCGTTTCGTGATCTCCTTTCCCTCACTATAAAACCAACTTTATTCCCGAAAAATCATCGAAATCGCGATTTGACAATTTCAATTAGGCTAACGAGAACGCCGGCCATAAAGACGCCGCCGCGGCCCTGCATACCCTCAGGATTAACGGCGCACCTAACCTTTCAGCAAATGGGGGCAGACGACGATAAATCAGTGGCTTGCTACGCGCGGAGACGCGATGATCCACGTTACCGTGTTCGCAGTGGGGTTATAAGAAGTGAGATTTAGGAGCGCGTCTCGGAGTTCGGGAATTAACGTGGAGGAATTTTGAGGATGATTTTTCAGGGCTCGTGTAAGTGATGGAGTTGGGAGAACAAGAGAGTGATTTGTGAGTAATTGATGGAAGCGAGGATGATCTAGGTCGGAGTGAATTTTGGGTTTTGATTGTAGTACGGCGAGGTGTGGTAATATAGGGGCGACGAGAGATTGCTGTGACTGAACGTTAATTAGAGAAAAGGGTTCTTCGATGGTGTAGCATCAACATTGGGTAACGTGCGCTTATATAAATTCTGAAAATGGTTCATTGTAAAAGAAAATTCGTGTTATGATGTGTATATCAGTTGTTTTAAGAAATATTATTTATAGCTTCCCTTACGAAAATGTACTGAAGTTTTAACTACACAAATGCTGTAGTAAGTTCTATAGTAAGTTACTACACAACTACTACAGAGAAATACTGTAGTATTTTCAGACTGTAGTTTCAACCACACAAAAGAGAAATGCAGTAAAAACTATACGGTATATAGTAGTTACTATAAGTAGTGTGTAATAATGAACACAGTATGTCGTTTTTACTAAAGGCAGTCTCTTATAGTTGAAGATATTGTTTAACAATTTTTAATTTTTCAACTATAAATATGATTTTATTATTCTTGGCAATTATAACACTTTTAAGAGGATCGACCGCTGTTTTAAGGAAGACAATGGGTGAAGCCCATTTTCTTCCCATAATACAGAAAAGAGAACGGGTGGCGGCAAGGCCTTGCCGCCACCCGTTCTCTTAAAA
>UXGD01004444.1:0-17090 GCA_900474315.1 Torymus auratus | reverse complement strand
TAACACGTGAGTAATTGTAAAAGACATAATTTAGAAGGAAATCAAATATAGATTACGAATATCGGTCTCAATTTGAAATGAAATGCCAAAAAAGTAATTTATAATACATAAAATTGGGTATTTTTCTAAAAAGTAGCTATTTTTTCAAATCCGCGATTTTAAATCAAAAATAACTCGTGAGTAGTTTTGAAATACACAATTTAGAAGGAAATCAAATGTACTATAAGAATATCAGTCTGCATATAGCATACATACATTCATACATACATATATACATACATACATATACATACATACATTTTTTAGAAACCTATTATTCTGACTCAGGAACCTCAAAAATGCCGAAATTCATCAAAATCTGCGATTTGAAAATTTTCACCGTTACAAAGCTTTATTTGGGATTGTAGAGTTAACTGATTTATGTTTTGTCTTATTTTGGTTTTGAACAATACTTATTTATAAGATGTGATAAAGCGATGTATGAATTGTGATTACAGGAAAGAATTTAATAAAAACGCGCTGAATCGATCCGACATGCCGTACTAACCAGTTTATCTTCGTTGAATTGCGTTTGGTTATTTATGTCCGCGAGCTATCGTAAAATCGTTTGTCGCAAATAAATTTAGGTTATTGGGTTATTGAAGAAGAATTGATTTGACAAGATCTATATAGATCTCAAGTACAAAACGACAAGACATGATCGAATCTCAAATTGTTTTTTTTTTATTTCTGAAGACGTAAATAAAATAACTTTTTTATTGGCGCATAAATATTGTCAGTTTTCATGTTTTAATATTTTTAGTCGTGTAATATTGTATGCATTACTTGAAAATTTTAAGCGACTTTTGTATATATGTATGAACCCTTTTTCACGGGCTATTTTCTAACACGTAACATTTTTAGCGAAGAAAAATAGTTCTATAGAATTCAAAATACCGCAACCAATTTAGGCTTTTCTGTTTATACTGGAAAAAATTTTCTGTTTGCTCTGCATACGGAAAATTTTTCAGCGAAATGAAACAAAAATACAATAAAATGAGAACAAAAATAAATATTCGGAACATTGAAATAAAACACCACTTGCCAAAAAACACTCTTGCAAACGTTTGTAAAATCTTGCGATAAGATAGATATACGTTTAGAGTACAGAATTTTTTAGCATAGAAATAGGAGGAAACGCGCGGAGGAAACAGGATTAAAAGGAATGGCACTGCTGGTGATTTTTAAATTAGTAGGCTTGACTCTGCGTGCCCCGGTAAAGGAGTTTCACTTCGTAACCATCGGGTAAGGAATAAATTGTGTTTCGCCACAAGGTGAAAGTTTTTGTTCCGCTTAGAACATTTTAGGGGAAGTCTTCGTTTAGAATTATATTTTGATATTAACCGCAGAAATTCGCGAATCGTTCTATTAGCAGCAGCGAAACCGTTTTCCATTGTATATACGCCGGATTTCTCGAGAAATTTCAACGCTCCTGTATAGCTGTGCACACGAAATCAGCGTAAAGATTATATCATTCTGGTTGTTCTTTCAGCGAGGTCGGCGTAAAAATACACCGGATTGAAAGGGAAAAAAAAGAAAAAGAAAAACGAAGCGTTCTAAAACATTTATCGACGGATAGTAGATCAGTGCCGTGCCAAGTTTCTCATAACTTTCGGACTACAGAATCTCGAGTGTCGTGCAAACTTTTTATTCAATATAAAAGTGTGATACAAACATTACATCATTATTTGAAACACCGTTCCTAGAGAGTTCAGAATGTATAATAACGTCCATATGTACTTTTGATAGCAAAAAAGAATAAAAACACTACATAACATATAAGCAGTTGAAATATTTTTCATTCATTTTTCACACTCGAGCAGAGCTAAATGAAATAAGAGCATGGCTATTGTGATTGATTCTTCATCTCTTATTTCACAAACCTAATTTGATATCTCATTTGGAGCACGTGCAAAAATGTTCAAGGAATGCTACGCGAGCTAAGAAAGACGATATTTTAACGGAAAGCAAGGGTGTACTCGTCATGCTGATAAAGTTAACTTTTTTAAAACAAATTCAAAGAAAATATTTCATGAACAGTATGACATCAATCTTTTAATGTTATTAACCAATTATTTGCATTCGAGTTGCTCCATTCTGTTATTCACCCTGAAAACCGGGTCAATCTAGTTGGGAAAAGAGACGCTACCATAGGTACAAATCAATCTCGAAATTTGCGCCATCCGCTCGCTCACGATATGCGACAGCTAAATCTCGAACAAAAGTGAGCACGCACACAACGCTGCGGCTTTCATTAAAAACCAATCCTCCGCGCATTGACTCACAACTCTCTACAATGCGCGTGTACCTACACCCGTTCCCCAGCGTAAAGTATCGCAAATATAGGCACGGCTATTTTCATTCGTGCGCGACGCACTGCGCATGCACGTCTCATTGACTTCTTTACGCGTGCGTGCGTGCGCTCGCCGGCGCGATGGGCGAAAAATGATGAGGTCACCAGTGTTAACTCGGAGAATTGAGCGAGAACCACTCCCTATCTCGCACTTTCGTATTTTTTATCGCACTATTGTGTTGAACGGTAATTCGATTTATAAGGGGTAACGTAATATAGATTAGAGATCTATAAAAGGAAAGCAACAAAAATATATTATTAATAAACCTGAGCTCCAAGTAAATTATATATATGTACATGATTTTACGACTTCCTTATCATTGGTTGACTCCTATTTTCAACCACTCGTGCCTTGTCAATTTAATTTAATGAATTTAACCCATCTCAGGCTGAATTTAATTTTATTGAGAGCATGACCTTCCACGCCGATTAAAATAAATTAATCGCGCATCAAGTTATTATTACGCAGCTGCTTACACCTCTCCAACATCTCTCGGGCATATAACGTACGTATAACCCTGAGACTCGCCGCTCCATCAGCCGCGCGAAATTGCAATTCCGAAAAAGAATTCTCGCCATTGAATCTCCAGAGCTGCAGGTCGAGAGAGGAGAGCCGACTCGCGCGTCTAACGGAAGTCGTTACGAACCGCTTCTCGCCGTTGCCGTTGACGTTATAAGACGCGCGGGGCCGTCGCGAGAAGCGCGTCACCTGCCTGCCATTAGAGCTCCGCGAGCGTTCGCAGAGCTAGGGGGGGAGCCTTTTATTGCTGTTAGTCATAATAACTCGATTTCCAGAGCGAGCGAGCAATGGCGCTGCACACGTTGTAATAAGCGAAAAAGACAGCGACGCCGCGACGCTTGGTAATGCGCGCCTCGTCCCGCAGTCTCCTTTTTATTCGTCTTCTCACGCGCCGCTGGGAGGAAAAAAAACGAGGGCTCGCGCGACTGGTGAGCATTTTCAGCTCCAGATTGCGGAAATAGAAAATAAACGATTTTTTTTACGGCGCAGCGCATGTGTGCGGCGCGGCGTTTGCTTAGTAATGCCGCGAGGCGCGCAGTTGTATACGATGGGAGTGAGGCATTGGATGGTTCTGAAAATTCGTTGCGAAACGTGTTTTAATACGGCGCAATAAGAGTTTCGTTAAATTCATCTTTATCTTCATTTTATATTAACGTTTGTTTCCAATTTTAACTTGTAACTGAGAAATAGTAATATCACCCTTTAGTAATTCAAAGGAAAGTAATTTAAATATGAACTGTAATAAAGAACTTTATAAAGGTAACGGTATGAAGAATTTCGTATGTTTAAAATTTTTTCGTTGTATATGAAGACAATTCTTCAAATGACATAATTCTGGGATTCTCAACCGACTTGCCATATTATATATAACGCAATTTACGTACCAAAAGCAAGGGAGAATGAAGCCCAAGAATTAAACAGGTATTAGTTTCATAAGTCTGGCGCGTCATTTGCATAACCAAAGATTACGCGAATCCGCAGGGACGCCGCGAGAAAATGCGAAAAAGCCAGCTAATTCGCGGATAAGCAACATTATATCCCTCCAGTAAGTCGAATTACCAAACTCGCGACTCTGTTGTTGGATTAACAAACGAGCGGGAAAGGTTATATACACGACGTTTTAGGCGATGAGCAAACTTTGGACGCGCGTACAGCCGGGAATTGTGCAAGAAGAGAATTCTGTACCCAGAAGCTTCAAGTAGTCTCTTATTTTGCAAGCGATGACAGATTGCTCCGAGATTAAAGACTCGCCCGTCCCTAAGTTCCTCGAGACAGCGAGAGAGAGATTCTATAAAATTAAGAGCGGAAAAAGTAGAGGCGAGAGAGCTGCAGCCGGGCGCACAGAGTTTTTAAATTACGAGGGCATTAAGCTTGTTTTCGAAGCTGGAATTTGCATTGAATTATTTTCATTCTTTTTTTAAAGCAACCCGAGTAACAAAAATTTGGGGGCAATATATGGGCCATAGTTTTGCCTCTTAATGCTTATAATGTGGCCCAAACTTTGAGAAAAAAAATATGGCACGAAAGTGGACATGATAATGGGAAACAGTGTGGCCAATAATCGGCTTAGGCGCTGGAGCCACATATTGCCCATATCCTGCACTAATGTGGACTGGTTGCGCTTAATTAAGCGATAAGAACTCTTCTGCGATAATGTAGTCCGATAATGTAAATTGAAAGACAAACATTGTTATGAAATAGATGGCAAACATTATATCATAACATTCTGTATGTTTATTTAAATAACGATTGTTCTGACTTTTGACAAGTATTACTATGCATCGTCCCAGAATTTATAAAAAATCAATGGCAGTGGTATACGCGCATATAAAACCAATGTATTCTATAAATATTCATATAGGTATGTTCAGAAATTTTTTATTTTTTTATTCTCTCTAAAGCTATAGTAATTGTACTGTTAAAAGCTTGTACCAAAAGTTTAAAAATAATAAATTCTCTTTAAAATTGTACGTTAGTGTTGGTGCTCAACTGAATCAATTATTCTTGGCTCACAAGTGTTCAACTAAATGCAGAGTTTCTTAAGACTTTTAATTCTAGCGATTTCTTTTATACTTGCATATTTTTCATTATCCATATATATCAACATCACATTAAATTATATAACAAGCCTCCCCCATAAAAAAAAAATCTCAAATCGAAATACAAAAAAAATTCACAATTTATTTTACAAAACGTATCTAAAAACGACCACCGTCAAGCCCAATCCAAACGTATAGCGCGCGTACGAAATGAACTTGCCATGGCGCACGCCGTAACGAATCCACCCCTCCTCCAGTCCACCCTCGCAGCTCGACTGCGCAGAAACGGCTACATATATATATCTACCCCCATAAGGCACCACGTGCTTGCGCGCAGCCCGAAAATCCCGCGTGTGCGCGGGCGCGCGGTCACCTCCGCCGCGCCGCGCAGGTATAGGTAAAACACCTGTTCGCCGCGTGCACACGCAAAAACCGTCGCCGTATATAGGTACATGTGTGCGTGTGCGCGTGCTCGCGCGTCCGCATGCGCCGGCCGCCATCTGCTTTCCGGTCAATCCTTCGCTGCTCACACGCGCGTCCCTCTCTCCTCCTTTCTCTAAAAATCTTTGTCGAGGGGTAGGTGAGAGACAGATGAAGAGAGCACGTGATTACTACACTGAAAAAGGGGGTAGCCGTGGCATTGCGGATTGGGCGGGTTAATTGGATGGGGGGTCGCAAAGTTGTAGGTGTTGTCGAGGGTAGTTTTTGAGTGGCTGCCTTGTTAAAGCGGCTCCCTGCTCCGAAATGGCACGTTGCTCTCCAAAACGGAGCCAGCTACTCTCCTTCTTTCTTCATTTCGCGTTCATTCATCAAACCGCGGCTCCGTTCATTGAGGGACATTGCTTAGATATGAGGAATATTATTTAAAAAAAAAGTGTGCTCCGAAATGTAGTCAAAAGAGAGCGCCTGCTCCGAAATGAACGGGCGAGACAAAGGTGCAGTGCGAGGGGCAGGAAAAATTCGAATGGAGTATGTATAGGTGTAGAGAAAAGATAATACGCACCAAGTACAAGGCAGTCAAGGAGCCGAGAAAGAGATCGATCCACACACAGAGTGAAATGACGCGGGAATCTCCCAAAGTGATATCCAAACAAAGGCGAGCGTCGTGGTAAAAGAAGCGGCGTCGGTGGCGGCTTCGTCGGCACTGTGTACTTTATACAGCAACGTGCACCTACAGATATATATTTTTTGCTTTCTTTTCTTTTTCACTGAGGCACACACGGCACAGCACACTGCATCAATATATCATGTATATCTCTCTCTCTCTCTTTTTTCAGCGCGAAACAAAAAAGTTTGTTCACCTCTCCTGTTAAAATTCGCAGGCGAAAGAACGGATGAGCAAGGCTGAGCAACAACAGCTGACACTTTGTTATTGTTGTCTGCGCACACTCTCGCAGCACAATCGCACACACACGCGTTCACTTCGGTAGTATAGAGGTGGTTGTATTATCTCACGCTGCTGCAGCTACTGCACGCGCGCACTGGTCACTCTCGGCGCAAGACTGACACGGGGTTGTAGAATACAGTGTGTTTGAAGTAGGCGGAGAGAGAGACAAAACAGCGTGAGAGACACAGAGTCAGAGAGGGAGGAAAGAGCGAGAAAGGAGAGTGCGACAGTAAGAAAGGGGGTGGGGAGAAGTCAGAAGAAGGTGCTGAGAACACTGCGCACACACGAAACTACTGCTGCTGCTACTGCTGCTGCTACTGCTGCTGCTGTATATAGAGAGCTACTCTCGCGTGCCACACTACTACTGTGCTGCCGATCGCTGGAGGGACGCTCGCGCGACTGTCAAGCTCGGGCGTTTTGGAGGTTATGGAAGGCACGCTGCCGCCGCTCACACTCACACTTGCACACACCTATATACCGACACACAAGCGAGCGAACGAACGCGCGGCGTGCCTGCCTCTTCTCTGTCTCTCTCTCCCTCTCTTCGCCGCGCGATTCGCTCCGTCTCCCTCGCGCGCTCGGGCTATCGCTCCTTCTCTTTCTCCCTCGCGCGCTCGCTCGCTCCCTGCTGTATATAGTGTATATATATATATGTAGGCATTATATAGGTAGGGAAGAGGTACAGTGGTAGGTATATATATACACACACACGCAGCGTGTGCGGAGAGAAGAAAATCCTGCGAATGCCGCACACACGCGTGCGCGCTCTCTCTCTCTTTCTTAAATTCTTCTGCCTTCTCCCTCTCGCTCTTTCCTCCTCTCTTTTTTCTTACTCGCTCGCTGCCCCTCTACCCTCGCGTGCCTCTGGCGCCTCGTGTGCAATATATTCACACACACACATATACGCGCTCACGTAGCGTTTTCGCCTTCTTTTTTGCTCTTCCGTTCTGTGGGTAAGCGTGTACACTATAGTTCCTATATATATATAATCAGTTGTACGCTACTATACTGTGCGCACACCTTAGAAAATTTCAAATCCCGAATCGATGTTGCGCGTGCGCGCGCCGGATTCCGTGCACGTGCCTCGACGTCGTACGACGCACACTCTGTACGAAAAGTCAATGAGAGAGATTACCGTGAAATCTACTGGCTGCTACTACTACTATACTACCACCATCCTCCGTCTTGGCAAAAAAACCAGTCAAAGTTTGTTCAAAGCGAACCGCACGCTCAGCTGAGGTGCACTCATCGTCGTCGTTGCAGCAGCGCGAGTAATAGATCCGGCTAAAGTTGTGCAGGCGCTGCGCTGCTAAAACTTCGCCAGCGGCTGCAGCAGCATCGAAGAACCGGCACCGAGCCGTGCACACAGAGAGGAGTAGGTGGAAGAGGATGAGGAGGGGGAGGGAGGGGGCAGCAGAGTGAGAGAGAAGTCGCGAAGGGAGAGTGGAGGGGGAGTGAAGAGAACGACCCGTGGGGGAGTAGTCGCACGTATATAGTGTACGGTGACGTCGCGGAGAGCGGATCGAACGCCCGCGCGCGAGAGAGATAGAGAGAGTGAGAGAGAGAAGAAAGACGACGACGACCGCCAGATGATTTTGGCCCTGAAACGCACTGCCACGCGGCTTAGTGCCGTGTAATTCGGGGCGAAAAAAATAACACGTTTCGACGACAGGGGGGCACAGAAAATGACCAGCCGCTGGTGGGGGGGATTATCGATTCGCCGTTTACGAGGTGTCATCTATATATATACCGGCAGGCTGCTCTCGTCCGTTGGGTTGTGCACTGGAAGAATGCGCGCACGCGTCTGACACCGGTCGTTCCACATCTACTGAATTATTCGCGGTTTCTTGCCTCCCCTCGCGCCTGAATCATTCAATAGATTACAAAATTTACGCGCGCTCGCGCACGCGATCATCGTTAGCGTTCTATATGCGCTTTAATTGAATTATTTAACGCGCTTTTTTCGATTTATATGTACGAATTACGGCGCCGCGTGTAAAAGGACTCGTAAAAACAGAGCCCCGCCTCACATTATATATACGTATATATAACGTGCGCGCGTTTAAAAAGCGCGCAACGTTTAGAATAATTTTACGCCGGTAATTAAAGGCGTTTTATTGCACGTGGATTGAATTTGCCCGACTCTGGACCGTAAAATGTGCAACCAACAATAACGTAAATACTTCTGGCTCCCGTGAAAAACATTAAATAACACTTGGTGGTTTATAGACCGACGCACGTGGGACTGGTGTAATGTCAAGGTTTTTAATAGGGGATGTTATAATCTTAATTAATATTTTTCACTGCGTCAGTTGCATCAGTTTCAGAATTACAATGAACGGTGAGCACGAATGCCGGATGGTTATTATTTCTGTTAGACGCGTATACAGGAAGTTGACTGCGGTTTTTAGTTTCGGTTTTATAATACAAGAAAATTTTTGGATTGAAAAAAATTTATAGGTGGCATAGTTTACTATGAAAATCGATGCTATATTAATTTCAAAGTGCAACAATAGAGTCATAATAGACGCTCGAATGAAAATCAGATGTGTATGAAAAAAATTTATAGCAAAGGAGAGACGAAGCGACAAAAGAGGAATGAATGAAAACTAATCAAAGTTGGTACACAAAAAATCGACAGTACAAAAGAACGAGGGATCGAACGCCTCCACACGATGCGAGCATATAGGAAGAGGAAAAAAGGCGATGCGACGGATATAAAATATTCGCTTGGAAAAATAAAGGATCGGGAGATCAAATGCCTGCGCAAAAAAGAACAAGAAAGCGTGCGAGCGAAAATCGTGGATAGAAAGCGAAAACTTTTTAAGACATGGAGAAAGAGAAAAAAGAGAGGTATAGAGAGAGTGAATAAAAAAGCGGAGAGAGAAGAATTTGAAAAAAGAAAGAACACGGCGCGCGCGGAGGAGAATACCGGACAAAAAAGCAGAAAAACGAAAGAAAGCGGGCGAGTGGGGAGAAAAGTGAGGGTGAAGAATCGCGGATGACGGGTAAAGACAAAGAGACATGTGGAGAAGGAGCGCCGAGAGAGACAGCACTATACACTCACTTGCACACATACACACGCGTGCTTACCCACACAGTGGAAGTCAATAGGATGAAAGAATGACCGAGAGACAGAGAGAGGGAGGGAGGGGGCGGACGAAAGGAAGCGCGAAGGGAAGGGATTTCGACAGACAAGACTCGAGGTTGTTGCTTTTGTGTGTGGGTTGCGGTGCCTCCACACACTCGCGCCTGCACGGCTATACAGAATCAGACACATACACACATGCACATCAGGCGTGCGAGCACGGGGAGAGATATTTACGCTGACACGTCGGGCGACGAGATGAGGATAGACGCGCGTCTTTCGCCTTCTCCACGAGCAAGCGCTTTATATACAGGGTGTGTGCGCGAGATAGAATAGACGATGAGCGCGGGCACAGTTTCTGCGTCTTTTTTTTGCCGCGCAGGGGTAATAGCCGGGCGCCGTGACGATTTTCCTGACCCATTTTTTGGCTTTTGCTCTCTTTCGCCTTTGCTTTAATTCCTTTAGGAGAAGCGAGTATACCGTGGTGCACGCGCGCGCCTCGGCCGGGAATGCCAGTCCGTAATTAATGAGCAAAGTCTTATTGTGTTTAAAGTAGCGGCACCCAAGTTTTGGCGTGGAATGTGCGCGCGCTGGGTATAAAGATTTTTGCAGCGATGATGAATTAATGGCGAGAATGGAGTCCTGATAAATCTTAATTACTGCAGATCTGCATATAGGAATTATATAGGAAATTATAAAACGAGGTTGAAAAGTTATCGTCTTTAGCTGTATTAAAATTTATCATAAATAATAATTAATAACAGGAAACATTATCAAAAGGTTTCCACGAAGCTAACGAGTTTTAAAATATTTATGCATATGAATGCTCAAGTATCTTCATGCCATTCTCGTATTTATGAAAAATATTATAATATGTAACTCGAATATATATAACGTGATAAAGTATGTTAATTCGAATATATCCTTATAATATATGTTGTAGGATATGATAAAATAAAAGAAAGAAAGTCTTCATATCTATGTTTACCTCGAGGACGTTGATGGAATCAATCGCAATTCACAGACGCGTGCTTGATAGCTATTTGTACGACTTCACGGCGATGTTGCGTGCAGGGGAGTTAGTGTTTCAATCTTTTCTTAATGGTATTATAAAGTTTTTTCTTCTTTGAGAAGCAGACAATTCTATACATGCAAATTTAAGCCTGTTTTATAGTGCCGTGACATTCGATCATGTTCACGGTAAACAAAGAATTTAAATGTATGTCAGAGTAGCTTATGCGTATCATATAAAAATGAATGGCTTTATACTTGTTATAAAATATTTCTTATGGTTGAATAAAGTTTGTTAAATAATTACGAATACAGGTGTTTCTCATCTGTGTGAGAATCAAAACAAAGCCTGCAATAACTATTACGTGTGTCTATCATTCTTACGTAAGTATAGGCGATATTATAAAAATCTTGCATAAGAGTGAACGAACAAGACGCGAGTGTCGCGGCGATCCCTCAAGGCTGAGAGAGCCACGGTTCTTCCGTCCCAATGCCTCGCTCGGTTCTTCCATCAGCTCTCTTTCTCTTTCGCACACACACACATATACAAGCACACGGATCGGCCATTTTTCTAGGGCCCGTGAACGCGTAATACCGGCCCACCTCTCGCCCCGCGCTCTTTGTCGTCTACTTTTTTGTATGCGAGGGGGGACACAGGCGCCTGCGCGTGTATCCAGTATATGGGATACATATATAAGCTGACATTGAACGGTATATATACGAGCCAGCGAGGAGGGAGAGAACGATATATGTACGCGATGAGAACAAGTATAGTGAGAGCGTAAGAAGGAGCCGCGGAAAATGTGCGCGCACAGGGCGACACACAAAGACCCGCGTATTATAAGTACTACTGCCGATGGAAAATAGGTTGAAAACGTAGGGGGGAGTGGAGAATAAAAGGGAGAGAAATACGAGATTACGCGCGGTGCGTATTATACGCGCGCGCGAGGAGAGTTTCGTCGAAATCGGTGGTATACGGTACTGGTATCGTGTCTCAAGGACGCGCTCGTGTAGTATAGGTATATATCGCGGTGCGCGCAGAAGAGAAGAAAGAAGACGAAGGGAGAGCTCTCTCTCTCTCTTCGCGGCATTGTCGGATTTCGAGTGACGCGCGCGCGCGCCTCGCGTGGAATGAATTTCGAGGGCCTTTTGTCGCACAAAACAATTTTCAGCGAACGAGTGCGCGTCGCCGCCGCCGCGCGTCGTTAAACTCAATGTTAAAGTCGAACTGCCTCTCGACAAAGGATTGATTGTCGAGGAATCTTTGGTCCTTCGAATATGACTATATACCTTCCTTTATCGTGGCTTTTACTTATTTAGCTCCGATGGCGAGTAAATTTTTAAGTATATTGTATTTTTCTGGGCATGTCATTGCGTTGCGATTCTTAAGTAAATAAATACTCTTACGCTATATATGCTATTTAAGAATGATTGTACGCAATGCGGTACTTGTCGATCACATTACCTTTAAAATAGTTAAATCTGGTATTCTCATAGCAGCCGATACCTATATGGAACATTTATCTTACGACTTTGTTAGAGAAATTGTGTGTATTCAATGAAACCTGCTCCAAAATGAAAGATTCAATAAGTTTTTTTGCCTGCAGTATCCAGACCCTCCGAATTACAAAGCCCACAAAATGAAAGCAAGAACTAGGAAATAGAAAGCGCGTAACCGCGGTGATCGCGGGTCCAAGGACAAACGAGCGCCCGAGAATCGGATAATATGATATATATGTATATATATATAGAACTCATTAAAAAGGGGGACGAGAGCGTGCGTGAGCAAGACGATTGAGGGGGCGAGGAAGACGGCCGCTTTAAAAAAAAGAAAGAAAGGGAAGAGGGAACGAGATTGGCTGTGGACAATAAAATGCAGAACGGCGAGGAAGAATAGGGCGCGAGGGGAGGCTATATAGTGACGCTTTGCGCGCATACAGTTTGGCCTGGCAGCAGCCGCGCGCGGAGAAGAGAGGAAATGCTTGGTGACGCGAGCCCAAGTGGTCGAAGGAGGGGCACGAAGAAGAAAGAGGTACACATGCCTATAGTATAGCGAGGGAGAATAAAAGAGGAGAGACACGTCGCTCGTATATGCGCTAGTACGTGTGTGCAAAAAACAATGCGCGCGAGAGAGAAAGCGGCCCGTCACGTGCCTCCTGTCAGTGTGTATATAAGAAGAGGATGAATTCGATTCTGTCAGTTCCCGCCTGTGTATATCGGGAGATTCCCAGTTCGCACATAGCTATATATACGCGCACAAAGGTCTCGAGGTCTCGACGCGGGCCGCCTATATATGTGTATGCGCACATATACGCAATTTACGTCTTACGTGTATACATGTATGCTCACCGCGCGACGGCGGCGGCTGTTCGCGTATACAATGCCTCGCACTGTGTGCTCCTTCTTCATATATACAGTGTGTGCGCGGAAAGTATATAAACGCTATCGGGCGACGATTATATAAGATATCGACTGGGAGTCTTTATCCTGATCATAATCGAGTTGCGTGCATTATCGAAACGTTGTATTTCTCATCGTCTAAGTAGCTCGAACATGTAAACCTCTAATTATTTTTGGAGTTGCGTCGTAGCACGAGGAATTAACTTAATTGCAGATCTATACTTAGTTTATTTTTTAGAAGATGATATAACGAAAATAATACACTTGTCTATATAAAATTACAAGGTTATTGTTAAGGAAAGATAATTTATCACGCATTTAAACGAAAAAATAAAGATGTATAACTCGTTGAATAATTGTTCTCTTTTCTGTGATATAAATTAACATTGTGAAAATTTTCTGATAATTTTAATGATCGATTAAATTGAAAATATGTCAATTAATCATATATGCAGATTATAATCAACAAATGTGGTGATAAAATAATATAAAAATTATTAAAAAAAATTTTTTGAAAATATTGTTCTCCAACGCGAACCCTTTATAATAGCCTTGCTGTTTTAAATATAAGAATATTCATGACATCCTTTGATCGCGCATCCACGAGTCCATGCAGCGCACGCGCCGTTATTCCCCGCTGTATATATAAAAAAACTCCAACGATGTCGGCGACGACGACGCCCTGAGCAAGACGACGACGGCGAAAAGGGTATATAGGTATAAATAAAGGGGAGGGAGAGAGAAAGAGAGAGAGCATGCGCGCGACGAAGGGCGGCAAGCGCAATGCCGAGGGTGCCTCTCTCCCGTTTGAAAGAGAGAGAGTAAGAGAGGCGGTGTTTAAAAAATGTAGGCTCCACTTCTGGCCCCGGCGACAGGGGTGAATCAAGAATTTCTCTCGGGACGTTCGTGCGCGATCGTTATTTTCTCTCTCTCTCTCTTCCCCTCGTTTCTCCTCTCCCTCTCTCTGTCTCTCGGGCGGTTCGCGCCGGTTTTCATTGAGAGAAGGGCGGCCCCGTATATTTTTTCATCGCCCCTTTCTCTCTTTTTCGCTCTCCTTCTAATTCTCTCATTTTCTATTTTTAACCCTCGCGCGCCACGCGCAGATTGCACTCGGCGCCCGCAGTGCGAGTCGGCCGAACGCCATTAAAAGTTGACTTTGCCAGCACGAGCACGCGCGACGATCCTTAATTTTTCATGCCACTGTTTCGTTGCCGGCCGCCGCCGTCGCCTGCATGAAAGCAAAATGAGTGTTGCTGAAAACAAAGTGCGTCCTGCAGGTGGATCCTCAAGTTTTATTGAATGTGATATTTTTTAAGGGCTCGGTTGTGTAACTCAAATAATATACGCTCAGGTTTATTCTATACTCCGAAATTTGTTAGAATCCGGGCATAATTTAAAAAAATGGTATATGCTTTTTCTATTATTTTACGAAATATACTCGAAAGATTGAAAAATCGAAAACTGCATTGGTAACAAAATAGGATAGTGAAAAGCTACTATATATTTTCGTCATAATATTTATAAGGATGAAAAATTATGCAAGGATTCCCAAATCGAGTTCGGTTAATTTCGACACCTACTTTTACTTTCGTATAAATCATTAACTGCTATTGGTTCGACAACCTATAACAGGTCATCTCCGATATAGAATTTTAGCGATTTTATCGCAATAAAGCTGTAGTCAACCAAATTTCGGTTATGGCAGATAATATTTTTTCGCATTACTTCTTTATAAAAGGGTAAAAGCGATTAAATGACAGTAAATATATTTACGGTCGAGTCTTCCACGGGGCGAAGAATAATTTTTTCCTTTCGAAACTAATGAAGCCGCCAAAACACAGCTCGGAGCAGCGCCTCGCACTGCACGACCAATTTAGTTTGTTTAATAACTGCACATTCGCCAAGAATAACACGTCCCGCGTCGCCATTGGAAAAAAGATAAAAGGGTAAAAAGAGAAGGAGTGAAGAAACAAACATAAAACGACTCAAGTTATGCATGTGATGTATATACAGTTAAACATCGAGTCCAGTTTTAATAATATTTTGTGCCAAAAACAGAATCTACTACACACGCCGTGTGTAATTAGTATTTCAATGAGGAAAAATATATAAAATCTATGTAAAAATTTATCGTATCAATTACACAAACAATTCTACGCAATATTCACACATGGCGTGTGTTAAATTAAAGAAATTAACACAAATCGTATGTCGATTTGCTTGTTTAACACAAAACATGTGCTAAGTCAATGAATTTAATGACAAACCGAATTTATAGAGCAAGAAATCAAATAATGTCTGGAAAGTGCCGAGAATAGTTCATTTTAAGCCAATCGATTTCTATGATTGTTGTTATGACCGTGTCTATGATTAGCAGAGACGCTGCACAGTGGAGCCATTCAGAAAAAAGTGGCCAAAATTCATGATTCCGACGTTGTTGCGACCAAAATTAATAAACGACGGCTCGAAACGTTCGTTTTGAACTCTATTTTCAGAAGCCGTGTTCATTTGAGTGATTTTCATTATTCGGTAATGAAAATCAAAATAATCGACATTCGGTAGATCGTTTCTGGGCTAAATGGCTGATGTTTGAAGAGGAGAGCTTTTCTTGCCATTTTCTTGAAAAGTAGGAAGTCGTTATAGAAAAAGTATACTATTCGATGGACGCTGTTCAACCATGAATTTCTTTTATAGAGGAAAATCTGTATAGAACTTTTGACTTTTGTAATTCACTTTTTTTTCAATTTTTTTGCTGCTGTTAGTTTACCGTGCGAAACACATAAATGAGACAGGATGTATCATCTTCAATTTTCACATAGAAAACCAGGCCTGTAATCCAAATTAATGTGCCACCCACGCTAAATTCAGAGAATGCAAAAAAAGTGTCAAAATATTTACGTTTTCAAAACGTAAGCTAACAGCACCAAAAAAATTTTAAAAAAAGTGAATTTTGAAAGTCAAAAGTTTAGAGATTTTTCAATATATACTACAAACAACGAGAAAAATCAGGCCTGGTAGGTGTGCTTGAAAAACATTTTTCAAAATTGTATTTCGGCTTTTTTCTCAGATTTCGCTGGATTTGACACAAAATACTGCTAAAGCTGTACTCGATTTTATGCCTGCCTGTGCCATCAGCCTGCTGTGGCTGCTGTGATACCGGTCTGACTAATGGTAACAGGTCATTCTGAATAGTAACTCGTCGATATCCTGACACCGAGTAGTAAAGTATATATTGCAATGAGGGGTCTGCCACCCTTCGTTCCTCATAAAATAATCTTCTTATAGTGACATCTATATTAAATATATTATCAAATATAAAATTTGTGATGCTGAATTATTACCTATTGTACGATCATTGATAACAACAGGACTTCATTTTTTGGTTCTATTTATTATGTCATAATTGAATGTAACAATTCTTCCATTGAGTTCAGTTAAGTAAATAATCGATTTCGATATCAAGAGTTCAAAAAAATATTTTAATTCGTACAAACAAATTCCTTCTAAAAAATTGTGCATAAACAATATCTTATAAACTAAAATACTCAAGATCGTGAAAAGGAAGCCAATTTTTTCTTTTGTCCTTACCCAAATGACCGTTTTGATATAGCACATTTTTTTTGCTTCAATTTTATGTATGACAAATGCGATAATAATAATTTGCTTGGAAAGATTTCTTTATATCGTACACTGTAAAAAATGGATACTGGAAGCAAGTAGAATCTTCTTGCCGTTAATAGAACAGAATTTTGAATTACGACCTAGTAGAGATCCTCTTGAGGCAAAAATAAAATCTGCTTGAGGTTCGTGTATTTGCCGCCAGCAGATTGTTACTTGATTGGAGTAAACATATGCTTAACAAAAGAACTTCATAAGTGAATTCACTCTCGCAAGTGGATTATTTATTATAACAAAAAGATTTCTTCTGAGGGAAAGAAAAAATTTACTAGAAGTAAGAAAATTTTCATGTTAAAAGGAGAAGACAATAATCTTGAAGCAAAGTTCGGTATATTCGCAGTGAGTTGTTTTCTTCTTGCGGCAAGTAGATACTATTCAAGCCGATTTTTCTACTTGCTTCTAGTATCCCCTTTTTTCAGTGTACAAAGTTGTAGCTCCAAAATTATCGCATCTTAAATAAGTAATCGTTTCATTTATTCTAATACCATGCAATTCGATAAATAGTAGATTATGCACCTAGGGAGTAAAAGTAAAGAATGTCTCATATCGCATATAATTGTCGCCCGAGCCGAAGG
>UXGD01004443.1:0-17092 GCA_900474315.1 Torymus auratus | reverse complement strand
GTTGATTTTAAGTAAAAATGCTTCCATTTGATTAACATGTTAACCAACGAAGTTGGCCTATTTTCTAGCAGGGTTCTTTTGGAATCTAAATTTTTGTTATAATTTTTAATAACTTGCAGAAGAAATGTTCTGACATATGTTTAGGTATGTCTTCGTCTTCTCTCTGAGAGTAAACCGTAAAAAAATTTGATATGCAAAGTTTTCTTATAAAAACGAAAACATTTCATAAGATGATAAGGTAAAAGCACCAGTTTAAGGCAGCGATCATAGCGAAATAAACAATCTACTTTCCTTGCAAATTTATTAATTTAACGAATTTTATTTTGAATACTTGCTCTGACGAAAACGTACGACAACTAGGGTATACCCGACAATCAGTGTCTGCACCATCATCATAAAAAATAACGTAGCATTCCCAAATAATATTTGGAATCATGTAAATTAAAACTGATGTAATATTTCGCTTTCTGATTGGTATATAAATTTTTCTGTTTCAGAAAAACCAGCTTATCAGTCGCCGTATGGCCCCACGATCGACAATGGAATGGTAAGTTCAAAACAATATTTTCCACCAATTTCGTTCCACATTTCCGATGTACGTGCAATTTTAATCTTGTAAGAGTCGGCGTAATCTTGTAAAATAACGTTTCCACCTACCGCTATATAAGGCGCGAAAATTGATTTATTGGTTGCATTAAGTAATTGCTATTTCTGCAATATGGTGACATTCACCACAAGTTAATTTGAGAAAATGTTTATCTCTCTCCAACCTCAATCTGACTCTGCCGTTGTGCTTCTCTCTCCCTCCTTCTTTTCTCTCTCTTCTCGCGTGGCCGAGAAAAGTTTTCTCCCCAGGGCAATATTTTCGCCGAGAGCCAAGGGGCTCTCATCCCGCGGCCGCTCGAGCCTTCCCCTTAGCGCGATATGAAAGTTCGCCGTGTTATTTACGCGCGTTAAGTGTATGACGGCAAGTCTAGCAGCAAACGCATGCCGCGCTATTGTAAAATTCCGTGAGCTGATTTGGTTAAGAATGCTCGAGGAGCTAGTTATTTAAAAAGTTTCGACGTAATAGCGAAGCAAGGCACGAGGTTGAGAACCGACGGCGCCCTAGGTTTAATATCGCTTATGTCCTCTCTCTCTCTCATCCATGGCGGTAGTGTATAAGTATATATAGATAAACAAAAATATATGGGTTGGGGACGAAACGTAAGTGCCACCACATGTGTAACCTCACACTTACACGTTATTGTATTTTTGGCTTTACAACAATTTTCAAAAGTGCAGATACTTTTTACTTACATATAATGTTTAATATAATGCAAAATTTTTATTAATCAGAGTGAAAATCTACAATTTAATATGATTTCTATATATATAATCAATTACTAGATGGTTCGTAACATTTTTTTTTTAATTCACACAAAATTTAAGAATCATTTTTAAGCATTTATAAAAAGTTTATCAACAGAATTTTCTAAAAATATGCAAATAATTTATCTTCTATAATGCTCATACCAAATCCTTAATCTGTAAATGGCAATTAATAGAAACCGAATGAATATTTATAACAGCAATTGTTGCGTCACCCCGACACCTGATGCTCCGATAATTGTCGCAAAATTATGATTCAGCTGAATAAAAATTATTTTATTTATAATTGAAAAATTAATAAAATTTTTCACATGATTTCTATTTAAGATACATTATACTTCAAATAGATAAGCAATTATTGTTTCACAATTAAATAATTATATTAATATCCAAATCACATGAATAGTAATAGTAAAATTTTATTAAATTAACCCAATGCCATAAGAAGTTCATTTAAAACGCATAGAAATTGACTGCTAAGTAAGATTTTATTTGCAAAAACATTAGACGCGCGTGTATAACGTAATAAATGCGAGTTATTCATTTAAGAAAGGGCCGCTGTAAGTGAAGTCTTTGAATTCCCCCAGATTTATTTCGGCCGAGTTTATTACTTTCCTTTGAGATATCCTGGCTTCCGAGTATCGAACGGAATTCACCGAAGCGAAAATCTCGATCCCGCGAGGTATTTATAGTGTGAAAGGGGTAGAAAAGGTGGAAGACTCGCGCTTGGCTCGTAGCCAGCTTCTCTCTTTCTCTCTCCCACTCTTGACCGAGCGAACGAAGGTACGCGCGCGAGAGAGCTACAAATTGGACTGATCGTACACATCTATCATCTCTCGCGATGCCTTTTTTCCGGTGGAATAAACGCTGTTTATCGCTTTTGCTACTAGGTAGCTTCTACGGGTCGTCAAGTGTTCGGAGAAGTATTTACGCGTCACCGTTTGATCTCTTGCGCATGCGCTAAGTCTAGCCATTTGCATAGGGTTGGCAGTTTAGTGTAGGCGTTGTAAAGACTACAGTCTCAGCATCAGTCATTTTGTCAGTTTTAATTTTTTCTTTTTGCGTTCATTTAAAATTATTCTAAAATGCTCGCAAAGAAATAAAAAATAAATTTTGATATCTGTATGTTATATGTATATGCTTTTAAATAAAATTAAAATTGTATTAACTTCTAGCTATATTGTATAATTCTTACGGATCTAAAACTTATTTCATAATTCACAATACTTTCTTTTGCATGCAGGTATACTTAATACGTAAAACAAAAGTAAATAAAAAGCAAACGAGTAATGCGATTTCAAACACACATTAATTATTTAATTTGTTTTTCTTTGTTAATTGCAGCACCGGTTTTTTACCTATTTTAATATCTTTTTTTACCTGTTACGTAATTTTAGACAGCGATTAAGATAAAACCACACCTTTCTGGTTGATGAATTTATAAAATCAAAGTACCACTCGTACTTAGACCTCTTAAAAATAAAGCGAATCCCATTCGTTAACTGAGAATTTATCGTATATCTATTGGTGTCAAAATAATGGCATGATATTTGTTATCGAGTGAGACCTGCTTATTATCTCATAATTATTCATAGCGACCCACGCAACCTTTCCTCTGCTCTTGTTTCTGTCGTGTGCCCAAGCGTTTGAAATTGATGAAAAGTATATGCGAATACACACGCAACCGATAATTTCTCTTTATTGTGTGAGCGATATCTAATCAGTAGTCGTCAAGCCATGACCGATAAACTATATTGATTTTCTTGGTGATTGATTAAATTCAGAATTTCTCCTGTCTCTTCTCTCTTTATAATAACATTTTTCAAGCGACATATAATATTTTGAACATGTACAACAATTTTTATATTTTACGTTAATTATTGTTGCAAAAGATATGAGCCTGACTATGATTTTCCACACTTTTAGAATGAATATGTAGTAAAACTTTGAAATGTAAAACTTTGTGAGTCATTATCACGAGATTATATCAAATAATGTAGGTCATGTTGACATTGTTTATCGAAAAATTTAATTCTTTTTAAAACAGAAATAAAACAGCTGGACTAAAAAAATGGTCGGAGATAATTTTATAAAATTTTATTTAAAAAAAAAACAATAACATTGTTTTGAAATGTTATTCGTAAATTGATCGACATTGTGAATTGATATCTAATCAAGTGAGGATTATATAAAAAATTCCATTTATAATCTCAGTATTTTATTTGGTTTCCAGATTAATAAAATACTAAAAATTGTTACGGAAATTCTTATTTATTATTAAAAGATTTTTAAAATTACTTAATTTAATATTTGACTCTTCAAATATATTCAAAGGTAGTTTCCTGCTACATCTCTTCCCCCTTCTCACAGGCCCTACGCATACAGTATCCATTTCAATTTCTCAAACGTCATTTCTATTACCCTGCACCCAAACTGCATCAACTCTCACACGTCCTGCGCACGAACTCTCGCACCCTTACTCCTCCCTTGTCCCTGGGGACAAACTCTCTGTCGACTCTCTCTCACCCTTTCCCCACGTCGTATCCTCGCCCTTCGTCAACTAAAGCGTTGGTGCCGCGTCGACGCGATCAAACGACGTAATTTCACCGCTAACTCGATCTATCACGCGTATTACAGACGTACGGCAGCGGCGGTGGTAACTTCGGCCCAGCCGCCGGTGGCCCCGGACTTGGCCCTGGCCCAGGAGGCGGGAGCGGTGGTACCCCTGGAGCCGGAGGTACGACAACCGGTGTCGAGGATGCCACGTATCCGCCCGATTCGCCGTACTTCCCGTTCGGGAATCGGGTAGCAGCGCCACCACAGCCCGTCAGCAGTAGCTCGACGACGGGTGGCGCCGCCACACCGACCGGTATCGGGGACCGTCTGCACAACTCGTCGACTGGTAAGTAACTACAGAATTACTAAAAATGACGTATATAAACCTGTAGTCATACACATGGTTGGTATTTATATTGAGGTCAATCAAAAGTGAATTTAAGAAAATAAATTATTTTGTGAATTATAAGTTCTAACTTTATTTAAACTTGCAGTAACTTTAGTTGTCAGTATTAATTTTATTTTAACAACTTTTAAATTTTGTATTCCGCATTATTGAACGCAGTTATTATCATTATCATTTTTATATGAAAGTTTAATCATTTGTAATTGCCGAGTAAATGTCCTAATAAATGACGAACGGCATATTTTAATTAATTAATTATTAATGCTAAAGCTTTCTCCATAATGACATTTTTTAATTTCATATCAACGACATTTTTGTTTCAGGTACAGCTGGCAACGTCAAAAGAAAGAAAGATGTAAGTGTAATCAATATACGAATATTTATAAATAAACATGTAGTGTGAAAAAATTATTTATGAAACTGCCATACTCATATCATAAAGGATACAGATAAAACCGGTTCAACGCAAAAATTTACATACTGCATATATAAAAGCTTTTTAATTGGCACGTGATATTCTTATTAATTTTATATTATATAAATACAAAAATACTTAAAAGTTACTTTATTTACTTTTAGTACAAGTGATCCGTTATTCATATTTATTCTTTTAACATAACTTTGACATGAAACATACTAAAAAAATCTCATTTAATATTCAAACTAATGCAGTGAATTAAATAATAAACTCAGATCTTTTTAAATATATTGAAAACCGTGTAAATAAACAACAGAATTGTTATTTGTATTCCTAATTTACGAAACCTTAAATAGAGCATAAAGCAATACACTCCCTCTAATTACAAAACGACTTTATTAAAGTCGCGAGAAAAAGTGCGGGTCTCCCATAGACATGCGTAAACCATTGTCGAAAAATAAATAAATTACAGAGTAAGTCGTTACGTTTAAAATACGCGCTAGTATATACACACACTCTATACACATTTGATGCACGCAAGATAATTACAATTTAAATTATAGCGGACTCGAATTTCCACTCGCAAGCGCGACGTGGTAGTGACGTTAACCGGGCGCGCGCGCGCGCGTATACACTCGTCGATTATTGTGATTATCGTTATTACGAGCGCCGACCCCCTCGTCTGTCTGTTTCGACTGGTAATCGCGTCGCGCGCCACGTGTTTTGCGCAATTGCCACGTGCTTTCACCGCACGATAAATAACCAGCCGACAAAAAGACTTCGCCCCAAAAGTCGTCGCTACTCTCCCCGTTGTTGGCGTTGTGCTGCTACACTGTCGCGTGCGCGCACGCGTAGCAGCGTGGAAGCTCGATCGAGTGAGATTTCACTTTCGCGCTGGTATAATTCTTGCCGCCGACTCTTTTCCCGCGTCAATGCTTTTGAATGCCAATTTGACCGGAGAGAGCATTGACGACGATTATTGTGGGTTTGCGATGAGGTGCGCTAATAGGATCTGTTTTTGTTTCCGGTCGAGCAGCCGAACTTGGAAGCTGCCGATGGAGATGTCGTCACAACACAACATTGGGTGAGTTTTTCTTATTTTATCGTTTTCTTGATATTTAAAAGTGATTGTTTTTAGGGAATAAGATTACCTATGCTCAAACTGTATGATTATTTTATATTTTTGGCAAGTAATTTAAAGATTTTAGGTGGAAAGATTAGGAGTGCAGATGCTATCAAGAATTACTCAAATTGAGAATATAAACAAGTTAGAGCTAATATTAGTTCACCAAACTTGAGAATTTAAAGAAAATAAATATTAGATTATTATTAGATGGCTAACAATTGTGCGGAGGAATTAGTCGGCTAATATTTGTGTGGACCCCACAAATATCAAACTCCTTCTCGCTAAATTGCTTTAGTTTAGATCTATGTAACCGCTAGACCTTTATTAGCATATAGGCCCTAACGCACTACTTCTGTAAAAGCGTATAAAAAAACTGCGAACTATCAAGTAACTTGCTTTGTTACTCATGACATGTATACATTTATTTAACCAATACCTTGGAATGCTGAGAATATATTTTTATTTATTTTCCTAGCAAATAAATACTTAACAGCCTATTCATTATTATTTTTCCCAACGTCAACACACACTATTTCACCAGAACTTGCCTCCTCTCCACTACACAAAAATAAAACTCGACACTTCGCGATCTCAATCTTAATCCACATTGCACAACCCGCGTCTGTGTTTGTGCGCTCTCGCCTTCATGAAGTCATCTGAGATTCCGCGGAGATACCGTGTCCAGTGATTCAGTGCTCGTCGTCATCGTTTTCGTTGAAACGACGACGACGACAACTATATACACTTGATGGGGGCTAAACGCTTGCGCGAGTCTTGCTCCCTTCGTGCGCCCCGCGCTTTCCCATGCGTCTAAATTTTCTCTTCCGCTTCTCTTTACACACGCTCCCGATCCCTCCCTAGTTGACTTTTTGTCCTCTCGACAGGTCACGTTTTCCTCGTTTTTTTTCCTCTCCGGGCTTAGCTTGTTTAGGTATTTTTAACGGTCGCTGAGCCTGCGACTACTCGTTTTCAAGTTCAAGTTTTTTTACTGGACTTTATTAAATCTATAGTTGTTCGTGAGAAGACCGCTTTAGGTAAATAGAGCGGCGGATGTACGCGTCTACGTAGATTCGTTTTCATGGGGTGCTTTATGATCTAGAGTCCGATCTTTGATTAAAAATTATAAATCTATGATTTTTCATATTGTTTTAAGGATATATGAGAGCTGTCAGTTTTTTTTACCAAGTCACGTAATACAAAAGAATCATATTTTAATACTGAGAATCATATTTTAATGTCAGGCGCGCGTTATTGAGTTTGAAAAATTACATTTATTCGACTTTGCATTTCAAAGTGATTTATTCGATATTCTTGATTATATCGAATTTCGAAAATATTTTTGTAAAAGTGTCATGTATTCATTTCACGATTTCATCTCAATTTATTGATATTGACAT
Organism: Torymus auratus; assembly: GCA_900474315.1. Classification (NCBI taxonomy): domain Eukaryota; kingdom Metazoa; phylum Arthropoda; class Insecta; order Hymenoptera; family Torymidae; genus Torymus; species Torymus auratus. The sequence continues at coordinate 9,818 of UXGD01004443.1, read as the reverse complement.
TTTTCCTAACAAAATGTTGGAAAAATCATTTGTTACTCCCATTTTTATAATGCAACGAAGATACCTCACCAACCCTTTTTCTCGATCATATTATTCACGCATATAATACAACACTACATTAGATGAAGCTGAGGTACATCGAAGGAAAAACTGATGCGATTTTGATAGGCCGGAGGACATGCGCGCACGCGTCGCAAGCGCACTCGATAGCATCACTCGTGTTTTGCACGCACGGGGAAATTGATGTCGTGGCGTAATTGCGTGATTAACTTCGCCGTTTTAGATAGACGTTAACGAGTTCATAGTTATACATTCGTTCGCGGATCGCGAGCTCGCACGCGCGGTTTGTAATTTAGTGCGTTGCTTGCCTGCCTCTATCTCGCTCTCTCGCACACAGTAAGCGGAGAACCGTGAAATGGGAAAACAGCCATTCAGGCGACGGTGGTTGGTTTTGTTTAAAGTTTCGAGTGACACGGGAGAAAGAGAGGGAGAGAGAGAGACTCAGAGAGTGAGAGAGGGAGACTCTCGCTTACGTTTAAACGAGCGGTGGCAATTAGATATCGTGTTGCGAATGCTAGCTGCTAAAATGAATGGTTTTATTTCTCTCGCTGACGAGCCGAGAGAGAGAGAGAGCTTGATCAAATTTCTGTTATACTGATTTCTTCTGCGCGTCTGTGTGCATTATACGTACGCTTTATTTATTCAGCGGCGAGCTTGTTGCGCCTACATGTATACGAATTGATAATTATTCATTGTTGCGCCGCGCTAATGGGTCATTATTTTCGGTAATTAAACGTTGAAAATAATGTACTGCATTTTCGTCCGTTTGAATTTCTCGCGCGCTTCGTCCATTTGGCCGTTAATGTAATTCAACTCATTTGCGTCATTGGTTAAAACAATTTCCTATTATTTGTCTACTTTTTTGCACTTTTTAACCTTTATGAAACTTTTTAAAATGATAACATCAATTGCATCACTCTCAAGTGCTATATTTAAAAGTTCACCTATCACAAATACGAAAAAAAATCACGCTAACGACGCAATTTCCAATGAAAAATTCAACGCCCAAATTATTAACAAAATCCAATATATCAATAATAAAGGCAACACTGATTGAAACTCCAACTCTCTTCTAGAAGTGTCCTCTTATGTAAAATTAACTTAAATCACCGTACGACGACCGATAGGTCTATACCGTTATACAGTTGCATAAAATAATCACGAGTTACACTGAGAGCCATTAAGAAGAACAAAGGCGCATCTCCGCTTCTCCTCTCGTGATTTCCGCGTCAATATTTAATCTGACCTGAAGAACTCTCGCGTTCAAAGCGGTCCCGCGTCGCTACTAAAAAGAGCCTTTCTCTCCCTCCCTCCTCGATTCACTAAAGACATTCGCAGTGGACAGTTGGCTCAAGGACGTACACGCGCTCGCGCCTGATATATCCTAATACCATCGAACTCTTCTCTCTCTCTTTCTCTCTCGCGTCGAGTGGATTCTCGATTCGCCCTTTTCGCTCTTTTTCCCCTCCTCTATATACGCCCCGGTGACAAAGTCGCCGCCGAGAAGAGAGAGAAAGAGACACGATGCCCTTGTTTTCCCTTCGGCGTATACGTCGCTCCCACCCCTGTTTTCATCTCGCTTTGTCTTCCGCTCGTTCCCCGCAAGCTCGTAAGCGCGGCTAGTTGGCGAGAGAAAGAGAGGGTGAGACTCGCCCTCGCGCGCAACAGCTCCGCCCTTTTTCTCTTAGGGAGAGAGAGAGAGAGTGGCCCCGGAAGGCAGGTTTTTTTTGCGCTGCCTGCCCACCCCCCAAACCCTGAGAGAGAGAATATTCTCGGCGTCGCTGAATCGTGTAGGCAGGCTAATAGCCCACCGCGATATACGCGCCTCGCCTGAGCGTAATTTAGTATGCGTGCGTGTATATTTATATATATTCTCTGGGATGTATATGTGTGTAGGGGTTTCGGTATGCGCGTCGGTTAGTCGAGCTGTCCGAGTTTTTGGGCGGAAATGTTGGTGTGTGCGCGAGCGCGCGCGAGACCCGCGGGGGGGTTCGAAACAGATGTCGGGAGGGTGGTAATGGCCGATAGCCGGATGCGATAATTGAGCCAACGATTCTCGGGCTCTCGAGCGCGTCCGATGTCCCTGTGTGTGCGTGTGTGTCTATATGTATGTACATGCTACGTTGCAAATTTCGCGGGGTGTAATGAAAAAATCGTGTTCTTGAAATTCTACTGTTCCTGCAGGTTTTAGAGGGGAGCATGGAAATTAATGTTGGTGGGGATGGGCGTGGAAGATTCAGGAATACATTAGGGTATCACCTGCTTTTTCTGAGTATAGATGGACAGATATAGATAAGCTAATATTTGAGTTTCCTAGATAATCGTAGTTATTTTGAAGAATTATTTTTCAAGATTTCTATTTGGCATCATAATTTCATTAACTTTTAACGAGTATTAATGATTTTCTATATAAATTCGAATAAATGAAATTCACTTCAAGTAAGTGAAAATTCACGTATTTGTATAAGTAAATAGTCGTCCACTCATTTCATAAGTGCAATTATAGAGGGTTCATTATTTGAATGTAAGATTAAAAATAGTATATCATATTACCTTTCCACTAATTTTATTTTTTATTTATTCATTAAAATTGCTACTAAATCCAAGAAATACAATTCGACCACTAAATTCGTACCAAAATAATTTTGCACCGTAGACATTCACTAACCAATATCAGATAATACTTCAAAATGACATAATCAATTATAACAACTCGTAAATGAATTTTCGTGAAACCGCGAAACGGCAAAAGACAAAGAAAAAGACGGAAGAGGAGAAAGTATTATTTACTTTAGATTACGAAGGCGAAGCATATCGTCCGTAATACATCTCGATTTCGTCCAATTGCCCCCTAACTCGCCGGTAATTCCATGAGAGCGCACGTTTCCGTGATTACCGAGCAAACAGGGTGCGAGCGAGGCGGTGGCGGCAGCCGAGGGGTTCGTCGTTCGCTCGCTACATACCCCCTCGTTTTCTCGCAACCGCGTCCGCCACCGCCGCACCGGAATCAATGGAAGCTTGCGCGAATTTCCGTGATTACAAAGCAAACAGGCACGCACGCGCGGACACTTCCATGCTCCCCTCCATTGCGCGCGTGCCTTTCGATAAACAACGCCGCCCCTCAAATTTTGCATGCCTTGTGTACAGTATAGTGAAGTTCATCGGGTGAGTCGATTACCGTATATCCTGACGGTTTATTTTCAGATCTCGAGCGACGGCGGGGGTGCGATTGATGATGGGTTTATATATACAGCGGTCGTGTAACAATGGGACGTGATGCTTTCCTGCTTTTTTCCTTTTTTTTTATCTTTTAGCTGTGTGTATTATCACGGGCGATCTCGCGTCTAATCGTCCTTAGTACGTGCGTGTGTAAGTGAAAAGCTCCATTATTCGGGGGCGCGCGAATAGCGCAAGTCACTGCGGAATTAATCGCGAATCATTCGCGCGGGGGCTATATACTACCATTGTGCCGCGTATAGAGCGGTTTTACGCGCTCGACAAGACTGATGAATCACTCGGCACGAATTAATTTAAAGTACCCACTATAGTAGTCCCGACGCTATCTCTCGCTCTATATACGTGATCCTCATCATTGTTGCAGAATATCGTCGATATTGTAAATAATCGATGTCGTCGCGTGCGGCTCGTATAACATGCCTTATTCACGCGCATCGAAATCGCGGCTTTATCGACGTTAGCAGCTCTCCGCAGCTCAATTTATTTGCATTCCATTAATAGCGTCACTCGACATCCTTGGCTCTCTCACTCTCCCTCTCTCTCTTTCTCGCTCTCGACTAAATAATTCAGCCAGGCCGCCTGAAATATTCAGAGACAAAAGCGCCACTTTTTCGCCTCGACGTCCATAAATTTCCCCGGCCCGGCTAATAAATCGATTAGCGTTCTCGCTCATTCCGTAAATTTTGCCCTCCTCCTCCTCCTCTCCGGTGCTATAAGGACGCTTTATGTAATTCCGTCCGCCCTCCGGTGTCTTCCCCTGCGCGCGCGTAATTTATTCAGCGTACGAGCGCGCGCGCGATTACATTTCTATTAGGACGTGTGGGCAGCAGCGTCCTGTCCCCCCGCGTGCGTTATATGCGATGTCCTTTTACACACACTAAGAGAAGGCGACCCTTCGAGAGAGCCTTTTCCCATATCGCTATGTATAGTGTAAGTAGTGCTCGCAGAGTGGCCGACAGACTGTGGCGCAGGCCGATGTCCCTTTTTTCGCTTCACACGCTCGTACTTGCGATGAGAACTTGTCACATGTATAAGTATAGCGAGCAGATCGTGCGAAGCGTGGATCACAACAGGCTATAGTAATAGAGGGTTTTTGATGGGATATGGTAATGAGGGTGTCCGTCGAAATCGTGTTTTCTTTATTGCGGTGAAGTGAGGTGTAATGGCCTAATTAATTTGCGGTTCTGTTGACGCTAGATAGCTAATTGATTGGAATCGATTTGGACATTTTCTTCGTAATTACATTTTCAATAAGAATTTTCCTGTAATGTAATGTCTTTGATGAGCGTGCATTTGAAATCAAAGTAAACTTTTATATAATAATTTTTGGATTATTGATATATAATTGTCCTTATATTTTTTATTGATTAAGTGAACGTCAAATGTTTGTCAGTGCAGTTTAAATACAGGAAACGTATATGAGTATGATGAGTGTCATTTTTTATAAGAGGAAGCAATTTACGGTTTAACACGAAATAAAATTAAATAACATAAATTAACTCTATTCTCGGAAGACGTTAATTAGAAACAGATGCCTCAGATTACATGCTATCATGAAAGTTCAATAGCAGAAGTGTAAAAAATTGAGAATAAATAACATAAAGAAAATTGGCAGGTGCATCAGGCCGAAATAACGGGTCACTCGAATAAAAAAGAAAAAAAAAACATCACGCAGGGCTTTATAATGATTTTCCCTCTTGGCGCCGAACCTTTGTGTAAGCCCTTAACGGTACTGCATATGCGGCCGTGAACGTATCCCATTACAACCTCGAATTTCTCCAGTCGAATCGAAGCCTAGAAATTCCCTGTAATCACGGAAGAATTACGAACGTATAATTGCCCGCGATTTCAGAGGTCGCGCCCGTTCCTCGCGCGTTATAGGAACCTGAGAAAAGTCGAAAGTGTTGGCGTTGGAATTCGGGGTGCACGGTCCCGAGTATTAGGATAATGGCGCAAAGAACATTCAAACTCGATCTAATAACGAGTTAGATGCGCTGTGAGTAAAAACTGTATACACACTAGCATCATGTACATGAGTAAAGGAAGTGCATGCCTAAAAAGTACCATTTTCATTCTGAATTCACGTTGCTCAATTGTTTATAATTACGATATAATTTGACATTGATTATACCTAATAATAACGATAATAAGGCAACAATTACTCGTCAACCAAATGACCCAGATAGATATTTTAGAAAGTAGAACTCCTGAATAATTAACAAGCCGAAAAATTCCTGCCCCGCGCGTTCCACTTAAATACCCCGCGCCCTTATGAAAAATGCAACATAACCCGGGAGCGCAGGCGCATCGGCTCTCGCATACTTGCACTCACCCCTATACCCAACTCACATAGTAAAACCACAGGTATACAAAAGTTCTCCCCCTCATTACCGCACAACTAGATTTTCCCCCTTGCTTGCCATGGGAGTACAAACTTCGCCGTCATCGAATTCTTCCCAACTAAAACAATGCGCATATAGTATCCCCAGACCTCTCGTGCACGATAGTCTCTCACTGGCGTGCACCGCACGGGGGTCAGTTCTCCTACACACACACATACGCCTGCGTATACACACAGAGCGAGAGAGAGTTCGGACCGACCATATGGTGTCGCGTGCTGCGGTCGGCCCACCGCAGCCCCGGACTCGTTTCACGCTAATTCGTGGCCTCCAGGAATTTCCAAAAGAGAGCTCGTGAGCTCGCGAGCGAGCGAGAAAGAGAGAGACGGGCCCGCCGCAGTGCACGCGTGCATCGCGTTACGTGTACACGTATATATATATAATACACGTATACACACAAGCGCGTATATGCACACACAGGCTGCGTGCACGCCGGATGGACCGCACGGCGATCGGCCGCCGCGAGATTCGGACAATGAGAAAGCGAGCGTCGGGCACAATGCCTCCGAGAGGAACAACCTGCTCTCCTGCGCGCGCGCCCCGCGCGTATTCCGCTCCCTTTTCTCTTCTTCCTCCGCCGTTGCTGCTATACACCTCCTCCACCTCCTCCTCGCGCTCTCCTTTTTTTCGAAAAGAGAAGCCCCTTCGCCTCTCTTTCTCCGCGAGAGCTCCTTTGTCGATTCGCGCGCGCGCGCACGCGTTGCAGTATATAGTAGCTTGCTTCCCTTCGCTCTTTTTTCCTGTTCGGTTGCTGCTGCTGCTAGCCCTTTATACGTCAGGGGCTCCTTGCGGTCTCGCCGCAGCTCTCCTTTTCGCGTATTATAGTCGCGCGCGGAGGGATGGACTTTGTGCAAATAGCTTTTTGCAGAGAGGGAGCGAGAGCGAGCGCACGTCTAACTCGCAAGAGAGAACTAGTTTAGATGAACAGCAGCAGCAGCCATTGTGCGTTTTTGGATTTTGCAAGGTGCGGAGGGACAGAAGCTACTCGGGAGAGACGACGAGATCGTCGTTAGCTGCACACGCGACTAACGCATTGTCTACAAGTGTCGCTTGCGGTGAGAGAGGGGCTAGTCTCTCCTTTGACTTAGATTTTTGGCCATTGTTGGCACTAGTTTTGGTTTCGTATACAAGGATGAGGTTCTTATAGTTAGATCTCGTAAGTTTTTTTTACCGATCGCTTTTGATGATGGCAGAAACCCTTTATGGTTTCCTTTTCTCGTTTGGCCACTTTTGGAGAAGGAGATTGTTGTACACTGGGTTGTGTGACAAAATTGGGAGGAAGAAGGAAATGGCAAAAATATGTCTCCTGGCAGAAGATAGTTTTGATGTGTAGTTTAATTCATTAAAGTAGTTTCGGTGTTACTGACCGCATCCGAGTTTTATTTTGTTTAATCAAAATTAATACAATATTATTTACAATATATACATAATACATAAAAATAATAGGAATCGATACAATGTGTATTATGCAAGTGGAAACATTTTACATGATAAAAACTCATTTTCTCATGAAATACAAAGTAACAGAAATTTTGAATACGTGTTCAATGTGTTCTACAAAATCTTCCTCGGTGTGCCCAAACCACTGATTACAGATTTTTATCAGATCATATTTTTTATTTTACTTATAACTTGATATTTAAATTATATGATGAATATCTGTGACTAAAATACTAGATTTTCTAGGTAATTTTGTAAATATATTATGAAATTTTATAAAATTTCAGACATAACGCTGCTAACATTTACTCCACTTATTTAAAACGCTATATTAAAAATTTAACTTTCAATAATTTTTTTCTCCGTACTTTACCTAGTCACCCTACCAAAAAAATACAAATAAATAGCTGAAAAACCACAATGTCAGTGGTTTTTTTATAATTTGCCGAAGTCACCTGAAGTTTGAATTAATGTAATTTCGATAAGAAATTTTTGAAAAAATTAAACATTGGACAATACATTCATGACTTTTTGTTCTTGAAAATTTGTAAAAATAACGTAGCACCAAAGAAAAAGAAAAAAAAATATAAAAAAAGCATGTTTTTCAAAGTCACGAAGGACAATGAAGGACATAAGGCGATTTTAAACCGGGAATTATCCCGCACGAGTCCCGAGCTCCTTTTCACGACGCGGTCGAAGTCCCTTCGCGCTCTTTGTTGCATTGAAAAAAATACAGCGCGCGCTCTCTCTTGCTCTTACTCTTGCTTCCAAAGAAGCGTATTATTTATTTAATCGTATACTTTTCGCATTGGCCTACTAATGAAAGGTATCCTACCTATACTCGCGCCTGCGTACAAGTCTATATACCCGGTGCCGCGAAAAGGAAGCGGAACGAAGCTACGGCAGCGTCCTTAAAATTCAACACTGCGTGTATGTATCTTTCTCGCGCTTGTCTCTGTAACTTCCAAGACAGGCAAAAGTTTTCTCTCTTTTATGCGATTTTCGGGAATCATGCAGAGGCAACCATTAATCACGAGACGCTCGTCGGGCACTTTTCAGGAGTGTATTTGTCTCGTCGCCGGGAGAGTTGTTAAAAGCGAACTGTTGTGCCCTGTTGTGCCGCGCTCTCTCGAGCAATGCCGTGTTGTATACCCTTTATTAAGATTTTTTTGTCGTATCCTTTTACGGGGGAATGTATTGGCAATGATATCGTGCAAACTCTTAATTAAGTTATTTCATTGATACTTTCTCTGCACCTTCGTACAAGGCTCAACTTTATTTGGTCATTATGGGTTTTCAAGGAAGTATTTGCTGTTAAATTACAGGACAAGTTAATTGCTGATATTAAGCATTTAATTATTTCTGAGCAATAACCTAAATGGTTGGAACAGTTTTTTTAGCATTACATCGGTATGTTAAAGTTTAAAAACTTTCTTATTACTACATTAATTTTTTTCTTTTTTTGTAATTAAGAAAGTAATTATTAAACAGTAGTACTCTATTCAACGTACATAAAATGAAAAGGATAATTAATATAGGGTTAAAAAGTATAAAATACGATTTTATTAAGAAAAGTATAAAGTACATTCTTCACATCCAGAAACATCTTACAATCATTAATTTCATATACAATCATATTTATTTACAGAAAAGCACAAAGTAAACATTTACGCATTCAAGTGACATCATTAAAAACGTGCAGTATAACTCATAAATCTAAATTTTTCACCGCCCATACCACGCACAATCAAATTCTATAATCGGCGATCCAACGATAAGCCATCATCGTCCACTTAGTTCGCGCGTACAAAACAAAAGTGTCTACGCCTGGTAGATCTCGATACATCACATTTCAGATTATTACTTGCAATCGTACGATTTTTAGCAGTTTGGGGCTATTTCGTACAATGCTGTCGAGGCCGATTCGTCCGTATAATTATTATGATGATTTAAAAGATTCTAAAATGCACGTACGGAATAGCTGCGAATTAGCCTCGGGGTTTGGGCTATTTCGTATAAAACAATTTTGTTTTTAATTGAATGTAGATCAAAGATTGACAAAAAATAATGGATCAATAACAAGCTTTTAAGTTAATTATAACAATAAACTTAGTGTCAGTACCTCAGTAGAGTCAATTATTTTCATACTAAAAATGATAATGGCTTTGAAAAAAAGGTGTACGAATTAGCACTACTCTCCCCTGCACTATCCCCTTTATTCAAATTGATGGCTATGTTATTTCACGTTTTATTCGCAATCTGATTGGTCGGAAGCGTTGCCATGCTGTAGCTCTATGTGCATGGCAACGTAATCTTGTTTGTTTATATTTTTTTATAAGGTTATTTTTCGATTTTTGAACATTGTAATATCAGTCCATCTCCGCGCGCTTAGCGCGCCTTTGATCTAGTGATAATTGTTATGAATTGTTATTAATCATTATTAAAATTTTCTGCGCCGTTTTATTAAAACCAGATATTTGATTCCGTTCCAAAACCGCAGCTGGTGGGAGCCTAGTTAGCGCACCGCTATTAGGTGGTACGGCACCGAAACTCCCGCACTCAAATCGGATGGGCCATGGGTATTATAGCAAGCCAGCACCGCTGTCCCGACATCCTTCGTTCAATCGAACATCTCTCCTTTTTACAGATGGTCTAGGCATCTTGCCAAGTTAATCGAGCTGA
>UXGD01004442.1:0-17096 GCA_900474315.1 Torymus auratus | reverse complement strand
TCATTAAATATTTTCTTTAATATTTCAGTACATAAATTTCTTCAATTTTCATCATAAAAATATAACAAAAAAATAATCTTAAACTTTGTCAACGCCGCTCAGCTGTTTTTCTCACGCGCATGCGCACAGCGTTTCTCTCTCAGCCGAAACCCCAAACATGTTGCGCTTCGCTCGTATGCGTGGACATTTATATGATGACGTCAGCGACGCTGCCAAATTTCTTAAACGTAAACATTTGATGCCGTGACTTTGTTGCTTTCGCTCAAAATAATTTTGCTCCTGTCAACAAGATTCTTTCCAAAATTCACAGGATTGCGTAAAGCACCAAAAAGAATCCGTAAAAAATTTTTCATTCGATCCTGTCCACTTTGTCTTCGCTAAGGAACAAACTTAATCAAAAAAGAAAATGAAAGCTCGTTTTCTCTAGTTTTATTTTCTCTACTTGAAATGATATTTAAGGTTGTTATGGCTGTATAGTATCTGCCAAAAGTTTGTTTTTACTTAAAATATTAATAATTTGTTTTATGAGCTTGTTTTTTTCTTTTTTCTTTGAAAACTATATATGAGGACATAAGACCAATAGTTTAGTCTCCCAAAATAAGAAATCGGTCAAAAACTCTTAAAGTTTTTCGACTTTTAAAAAACATATTTTTGAATTTCATTTGAGGAAGTTGCAGATCTTCAAATTTTATTCCCTTCTTGATTTTTTGGTCTTATATTGTCCAGAGAAGAATTCTTTTACTAACTCGAAAATAATAGTACGTTATGTAACAAGGGATTAAAGTCGCTGATTATTCCCGCGGGTGAGTTTACCGCCCGAGCGAGCGTAGCGAAGCGAGGGAAGTTATCACCCAAGGGAATAATCGACTTTAGTCCCGTGTTGCATATAGTACTTTATTCCCATCTCCATTGTGGTCACTTTATAGATTTAAAAAGTTATTTTTTATGTACATGTTACAATTTTGTTAATTTTAACCAAATTCACTGGAAACGTAGACAATTAGACGATGTTATATTAGCGGGAATAAAAATTCCCGCAAATGCAGGAATAATAGAAAAGAGGGATTCAAACGCGATTTTTTTGCTCTTCTTTTCAGGTTATAAAAGTGTTCATTATATTGGAGATGGGAATAAAATAATTGATTCGGCGTTCACGGTCGCACGTTTCCGTATCTTTCTTTTTTAAATGATTTACTGTCAAAAATTTCCTTAAATTTAAGGTGAATCTCTTCGGACTCCCTAGTCAAAACAGTGCTAAAGAGTTACCTAAAATTAAAAAAAACCATAGTTGTAATGTGATTTATTTATTTAAAATAATAGAGATAGTCAATATCTTATAAATAAAGTGTATTTAACATGACTGAGATATCTTTTTTCACAAACTGGTGATATTTACAAATATATTAGGTTTAATTCAAAAACAATAAAATTTTGGCACTAGTATAACTAAATGCCAAATTTGAAATTTGATTTTTCCCGCCATATATGTGTCACTGGGCAGAGCCTAGTTCGCACACTGCCGCCAGGCGGCGCATCCCCTTCCTGTAGCCTCACGTACCTATAAGTAAGTTGGCCCGAGGGGATATAGGAGCGCGGCACACATCTCGTTAGTAGATGGTCATCAGCAATTACCGAAGTTTATTGAGTTAAGAAAGGCGCCTTTGTATGCGAGTTAAATAATTGTCTTTATTTAATTACTTATTATGTTAAGTTATTTACAAGACAAGACAAGATTCTTTACATTCTTGTCAACACAATCTTGATATTGTATCGAAAACTGTATAGAAATATTGTATCGATTATTGTCTTGAATTATATCGTACAGCCCTAAATATACTGCGATACATTTATAAAATCGAACTAAATACTATACATAACGATATTTAACGAAAATATATCTTTAATCATACTCCTATAACGGTACATCGCCGCTATAATTTTACGAAATATTCCAAAAACACACATAATTTAAAACAAAAAAACCACAGCACGCACGTTATAACCCACAGTAAATTTATTCCCTGTAACAGTTTCCCCAACACTCTATACTCCGCTCCACTCCGATCCCGACTTCCGCGTAATCTAACGCATTTACCTCGGGTCAGCCGACGACCCGGCCTCCTAGCTCCCATCTCTCCAAACTCAAAATCCACTTCCCGCTCGACTAAAAATAGAGAGAGAGAGACCCGCTTGCGCTCGAGTTCACGCACACGTATGCCGCCACAAGCTTAAATATATACCTATACTCGTTCACTTTCCCTTTTCATCCCGCATTGGAAAGCCATTCCTCTGATCCATCTAACTCACGCACGGAGGGGAATCGTATCGTCGATTTCGGTGTCACAAGCGTTCTTTCGACAGTCGTCGTCGTCATATAGTCGTGAGTGTTGTGGGCCTGACGTAACGACCTTAATGACTCGGAGCGTGACGGGCGCTTATGAAATTTCGGAGTGCGCGCCGCGAGGCAGCCTCGGGTCGTTGAACTCGCGCGCCGACAGTCACTGTATGTGTATATAAAATCTGGGAATTCGAAAAGCGAGGAGGAACGGTGAGCAAGCGAGTTGTTTTTCGCGCGCGCGTCGAGTTTCGGCGATTGTGTTATTGCGCAGTTTCGAGTGACCCAGAATTTTCGCGGGCAACGGGAGTTTCGTTCCTTCTGCGAGCGTATGTGAGTGCGATTAGGATTGTAGTGGGTACATACCGATCGCGATGATAGATGTTTTGGATATACGTCTTCTTTTTTACGTTGAGGCCTCGTTTTTTTTCTTGTTCTTCACGTCGGTTCTCAAAACACCTCGATAACATGTTTTTCAAGCGAAGTGGCAATGATAAAGTTCTCTATCGGCCGCACCACGCGTATTGTGAATTATGTTCGTGATATACACAGCGTCGCCAATAATGCTATATAGCGATAAAGCTGAGCTAAAATAAAGTTCGTTAACATTTTGCTTTGTAATTTCGCGCGTGGCTCGAGGGAATAGAGGAATGACCTATATCGGTCGAACGGCTGCAAGAAGAGGGGCTGATTAGGTGCAGTGTATGTTCTTTGAGTTACATGACAAACTATCATCTATTTTATTAATGTAGAGCGTATTGCGAAGAAATTTCTTATGATATTTTGTTTGCGTTGTAAAATGCATTAACCTTGGCTTGAATTTGTGTAGCATGCGAGTTCATTCACACTAATAACTTAAATAAAATCGTGTTATAAAAAGAAATTCTGATTAAGAATGTTCTTTAATTCTTGCTTTCCTTTTTCAAATATTGAGAACAAATCGGTACAATAAAACATGAATAATATTATCAAACATTTAACATAGATCATTTCAAACACCACACTTTTCCCCATACCAACCCACATCCAAATTCTCCCGCACAAAAACAAAAAGGCAACACCCACCCACCTCCCGAAAAAAAAAAATCCCGACGAAAACAATCACTTTCTAAAAGCAACCATTGCCACTACAATCTATCTCTATACCTGATGTATGCTATACCTACACACGCTCGCGAGAAAACAAAGCGCTCGCTCGCTCGGGTAAGGAAAGTCGTTGCCCTGCGCCGCGCGTATTATATACGCGCGCGCGAAGTTCGAGGCCCGAGAAGGAGAGCGCTAACGGTTCGCGCGTTTTCCCGCGAGAGTTCATCGCGCTCGCTCACTCGCTCGCTCGTGTGCGGCGCCAGGAGAAAAGTCGACGCATTGCGTAGGCGGTGAATGATCTGTGTGTGTGTACATGTGAAGCTTTTTTTTTCTTCTCAATGAATGAGGTAAATTTAGAGCCGATGGTGTAGTGGTGGGTGGTTTCGTGTCAAGGACGGTATGTGGTTCTGGGTTCTCAAAAAAAGTAGGAAAAGAAAAGAATTTGCTTTTTGGGGTTTTTAGGTGACGATACTAGCGTATATATGTATATATTCGTTACGGAGAGAGAGACAATATCCTCGCGAGAGATCAACGACACTTCGATATTTAATCACGTCGGAAACGTCCATTAATTATCGCCACTATAGGAGCCTCTAAAAGTAGACCAAGCCCGCTTGGCCTATTTTAAAAGTAAAAATTGCCTCATCCTTCCTCGACGCACCACATACATACACATATATATTATACACACACACATAATCGCGAGAATCACGCGTCCCCGATTATACGAATCCACTCGCTCACCTCCACTCCTCTCGCTTAGAAATAAACCCGACAAACATCTCTCTCTCTCTTTCGCTGCGATCAATGTCCTCGATATCCGCCCAAAACACACGCCAAAAAACAAAAAAATCCATCATTAACAATAACACTCGTCGCCAAAGTGGAGCAAAAAAAAACCGTACGGCCCGCCATTCTTCCTTTGCTATATATTAATATATAGCACACTCGCGACTCCTTCGCCTCGATTTTTTGTTTCCGTGGCATCAATCCGGGGGCTATATGTATACCAGCGATGATAAGCTCCGAGATAAATAGACGCGCTCGCTATTTACACACACACATATACATGCGCTGCAGAGAGTGCAGAGCAGTGGAGAGTATCAACGACCGGGCGAATGCGGAATGCGTTCGGCGCTGCTCGGAATCCGCGAGCGAGCGAGCGCGCGGTCGTTGAACTCCCGGGAGCAGGGAACGAGCAAGAGACTACTGCAGCGCTTGCTTCTGCACAGCAGCAGCAGCGGTAACTCTCTCTTTCTCCCGCGAGCCCGCGCGGACTATTTTCCGTCTCTGTCGTGGCCCCGCTGCAGCCGTGCAGCTTCGATCGCGCAATGTGCGGTTGTATAGCTGTTGCTGCTGCGCTGTCGTTGCCCTCGCGCGAGCTTTTGTCCTCCCACGATGCGAGGATATCTTTTGACTCTCTTTTTTTTTGCATGTAGAAAAATTGAGGATGAAAGGGTAGGGGTGGGGGTTGTAAGATGCATGCGGGAGTGTAGTAGTGTGCAAATACGTTCGGGTTCGTAAAGATTTTTGCACGAGACATTTTCAGTCCGATATGATATTTATGGACCTTTATAAATAGAAGTAGATACAGGTGAATGTGGCAAGACGCGGTGGTAATCGATCAAGGTTTAATTTTACTCGCTTGCACGAGAGCTCGAATTTTTTTAAAATTAATAAATTTATATACACGCGGAGGATAGGTATATGACGTTTTGGGCGTCGAATTTAATTTTTATATGCTCGTTCAGGAAAGAGGCCTGCTTTGAAGAGGCTACAGCTGCATACCTTTATTATCCAAGATCATTTTTATTTCGTTCAAATTCGCGACTCCATTTTCAAGTTTTGTCGCTGTCAAACAATATAAATTTATGGGAAATTTCGTCAAACCATCCTATATATACTTGAAACCTAAAAAATACGCGTAAGTCTATAATTCCCCTAGATTCCATACAAAACTCGCCTAATTCCCTATACCAAAACAGATCAACACCATACCTCGTACCATCTTTAAACCCATCACCTATACTCACATACACCAACGACCGAATTCTGCGCGTGTAACACACTTACTGCAACCGCGCGCCATCATACACAGACACACACGCGCGCGTGTATCGCGTGACGAAAAAAACGCGGTCAATGTTCGCTAGATAAGACATCACCACCGTTGCTGCTGCTGCTGCTTCTGTTTAAGTTATAGATGCACGATCCCAGCCTTATCGGCGTTCATATTTGCGCGTGTGCGTGCATCTTCTGTTGCTCTCGCGTTTATCGCACGAAATTCGAACCTCCTTCTCGCGCGAGTACGCCTCGGTGTCGTTGACACTAATCCCCTGTGGACTCTTTTCCGCGCGTGGATAACAAGGGCTGAGGCGAGACCTATAGGAATATAATATATGCGATTGTGTAACTATGCGGGCGCTCGATCTTTCGTTATGGTAATTATTGTATCTCGAATTAAAACCGTTTCACGTGTATTATGCTTGTATAATATATATATATACGTATAAATTGGATTTAGAATGGCGAGGATGAATAAGAAGGTGACGATAATATATACATATATATACATTTTAGTGAAGACGGCGCCTCATGAACTGTGTCAGCCTCTCGTACACTTATAATATATAATCGCCGCGTGTCGTCGCGCGATAAAAATCAAGAGTTTCGTGTCCCAGTAAAGCGCAATCGTGTCATTGATAAGAGAGAGGCATAGGTGAAGCGGCCGCGGAGTTCGTCGACCTCTCTCTCTCTCATCGTCGGGCACACTTCTACTACTACTACTACGTCTCGCTTTTTTTTTCTTCTTTCAAAAAGGCGGTCGGCTAATTGGGATTAACGAGATACTATAGCACGCGCGCTCCAGAGTTTGTTTATCGACGCCGTGGTCATTTCTTTCGTTTTTTTTTTGTTCCTCCCATCGTCGGCCCCGTTTATAGTCGAACCCGGCGTTGCAACGAAGTATATAGGCGTTAATATCATCGGATGGGTTGGCTTGACAATAGACCACACATAACAGTGTGTTTAACGTCTCGTAATCGGCTCCGGTATAATTGTCGAGTTATCAAGCTGAGTTTCTCGCAATGTAGCCTTTATAAATAATATATACACAGAATGAAAGTAACATTTAATGGTCGATATATATATACGCATATAATGTACGTAAAATTATATACACACATTCCATAAGCCTGATATATTTTTGTTCACTCTGCGACCGCGACATGAGAAAGAAACGCACACCTTATATTATACCCCTATATAGGCACACTGCATTATTTATCACTCATCAATAATACTCCGATGCGCGCGCGAATATTTACCTCTCGATCTGCGCATGTATACCCATGGTTGCGATCAAGATCGCAGTATTTTTCTCTCTCTTTCTGTGGTCGATCGATCCGTGCCTGCGTTTGCGCATCGTCGCGGCCTCTTTATTTATCATTCGCGGTGAGGAGAGAAAGAGAGAGAAGAGAGTTCATACTTAGGCGGAGGTTCACTGGCACGTCGAGTGCGCGCGCGCGCGTCGTGTACGATATGCCCTTTGTGTCTCGTGATGCGCTCGGTTCTCTTTCTCTCGCTTTTTTTCTTCTTCGCGGACAGCTTTGACGCCGCGTAGGTTTGAGGTGCATGTAGAGGATTTTTCGTTTTCGATGAGAGGGGTTATGGAAATGTAGAGCTGTAGGTTTTTGAGGTTCCTTTATTTTTTCTTATTGCTGCGAGCTTCAGTTTAAAGGATGAATGGCAATATGTACCTATATACATCGTTGTTTGAGAAGGAAAGTTATTTGAAGTTGCTTTTCGCAAACAGAGTTGTTAGTTGCATGAGTGATACTGGAGTTTAAATATTAACGACAAGTGTTGCCTTTTATATAAATTACGTTTTCAAAGTTCACTCTGAATGTATAACCATCGAACCTGGTGCATATGTACTCGAATATCCCTGTGCACGTTTTACAATACGCATTATATATACGAAAACGTCACTTTAATCACGTATTATAGGTTCACATTGAGTAACCGCACGCGTATATACATTATATGCATTACGAAAGTTCACCTCCTTTGACACGAACTTTCACGCATTCCCGCAATTTCACCACACACACGCTCGCACAGCAATAATTACAACCTCAATCCAAACAAAGACTCTCTTCCCCGCGCAAACCATCAATCTCTTTACCTCCCACAAATCATTTCACATGCTATATACTTCCGAACCACCGAGTTTCCTCTCTTTATCCATACGCACATACACGCGTTTATTCATCGCTCGCGAAAGGGAAAAAGTGCGGCCGATGATGATATAGCCCCATACTCGCACGCGCGCGCTCTCGTTTCGCTGCGTCGGCAATATATAATGGGTTTATTAACTCTCAGCGCCGCGCGCATTGCAATGAGTTCTCGATGAGGACTGTAATTTTCGGCGGCCTGCGTGTGTGTATATATGTGACTCATCTGGTAAGAAAGAAAAAGAGCGATGAGGCGAAAGGCTACACGCTCTGTTTCATGGAGGTGTAACGTATATGGATGACAACGGTTGAAAGCGATGAGTAATCGGGTTCGATCGTGTATAATTGCGGTAATGAGCTGTAATACGATGCGGTTTTAATTTCGTTGGGTCGTATTGTATGTGCTTGTTGTTAGTTATATATGTATATATAAGGAATAATTATTTTCGCCTTACTTTGCGTTCATATACGCAGCGAGCTTTTGGTATGTATGGTTCTAGTTTAAAGAGACCAATTTAATCATTTTAATTTTTATAGATCGATTTAAACCTTCAATCAACAAAAATATATCATGAAATCGGTACCCATAATATCCTTCCGAAAACAAAATTTTAAAATCATCAACTCTCGCGCAGCACAACGTTCAATAAACGATTCTTCGCGCAAGTGTATATACATCTTCATATAGCCTTCCCCACACGTGCATAGAAATTTCACCGCTCTATACCCTCTCCCATCGACATCCATATATACCTGTATATATATGGATATATATATACATCCACATACGTAATCGAAGGCTCTTCGACTCTCTCGAGGCTCTTGCACTCTCGCGCGGCTCTGCGGAAAACAATGGCCTCTCTCTCCCGCGCGTCGAATCATAACAGTAGTCTCTCTCGCGCGCAGAGTTCACTCGCCTCTCTCTCTCTCTCTCTCGCGTAAAATCCCACGCTGAGATTTGCATGTCCCAGATGCGCGCTCGTAAAACGTCAATTACGCATCGGCGGGCGGCTATAAGAGCCGCGCTCACCTGCACGCGAACGTGCGAGGCATGTTATGGTTCGCCTTTTTCGATGTGGCTAGAGAGTAGGTGTGTGCGTGTGGGTGTGGGTTGAGAAGGTATAGGTGTGAGGTGCTTTGTGTTTTGTGTATATACGGATGATGGGAGGAGGGTGAAAGTAATTGGAATTGTGCGGCGATGAAGTTTTGAGAGATTAGTTGTGCGGTTGTTTGTATACGCGATCAAAATTGGCGCAGGTAAATATTGATTTTGAATATAGAATTATTTATTGGAATTTAAAAAAGAGTTTTGTATAAATTCTAATTCGACGTCTCTTGGAAAAGCGGCTATTTTATGATTTTTCAGACACTTTTAAATCGAAAAGTATTCCCACAATGATTAATGTTAATTGTATTTAACAAATTTTTTTTAAATTTAATGTTCTCAACAATACATTTTCGTCAACGGCAAATTTATACACAACACCTTACGACAATAAATATCAGAGCCGGTTACCAATACACTTCACCATTGCGACTTATCTCCTTGGCTGCGGTCGTTCACATTACCGCGGCCAATAATACATATTAAAGAATGAAATAACGGATTCTGCAAAATATTATCAACGCACGTATCGTCACCGACAACCTTTCTTCCTTCCTTATCTGTATAATTAATCACACCTCCTCCGCTATAATTCACCTCGATCCCGCTAAAAAAAACTCATGCAACACCCTCGCGTCTCAATATCATCGCGCGAGTGTAAACAGAGCGACGCACGTATTCTCTGATTCATCGCGCGCATATACAAGACTTTCATCGGGCGGCCATATTCATATAATATACATTGTATAATGCACGCGCATAAAGAAAGCCATCGCGCGCCGTGGAGTATAATACGCGCGCTCGTCGAGAGGAAAATCGTTCACATTAATTCTCAGTTTGCGTTATAATGTATATATTTACGCGGTTCGCATTATTATTTTTCTGTTGGAGAAAAATTGTGGAAAAAATA
Organism: Torymus auratus; assembly: GCA_900474315.1. Taxonomy (NCBI): domain Eukaryota; kingdom Metazoa; phylum Arthropoda; class Insecta; order Hymenoptera; family Torymidae; genus Torymus; species Torymus auratus. The sequence continues at coordinate 7,425 of UXGD01004442.1, read as the reverse complement.
GTGTTTCAGCGCTAGGTTGAGAGAATTACAAACGAAGGAGTAGTGCCAGCATGATAACTATGTTCATTTATGTCTCGGGAATAAAAATGTTAAAAATTGTGTATTTACTGGGGGAATTATAATAACGGTATATATAAACTTTTACTTTCGCGCTTGATGTTAAACGCGATTAATATAGACACTTTCATCAACATAGCCGATTCTCCCAAACCAGTGTCCCATATAACTGCACTTCAATTTTTCGCACATTTACATATGAACTTCCCATAAACCGTAGAGCAACTTTCCTGTCACCCGATCACACAACAATTTCACAATAATCCAAAAGCTGTAACACGTACGTAAGCGTAACGCACACCCGCGCCTGTTATCTAATAAATAGTCCACGTCTCTCGCAAGGACAAGCCTTAATTCTCTCCCTCTCCTCCCCACACATGCACACACACACTCTCATATTTCGCACGATCAGAGCGAGGCCAACTAACATCTCACTGGCTATAAGTTGCTCCCTCCCCAATTTCGGGATCAATGAACAGCGAGTCGAGAATTCGCGAGGAAGTAACGAGAAAGACAGAGAGAGAGAGAGATACAAATAGAACGTCTGCGGGCGCATGTGTCTGGTGTGTGTGTGTGTGAACGCGCGCACAGTAGCGGAGAGTCTAGCGGCCGGTCTGTTGCCGCCGCCGACGTCGAGCGCCTAGTGGAACGCGATCGCCCCAGAGGTGACTGCCCCCGTATTAGGTCACATTTGCCCTCGCGCGCGCGCGGTTATATACGTATAGCGAACGCTTAGAGACTCTGGCGTAAGAGAGAGGTTGAGTGTGGCTTTTTAGTGCCCGCGCGCTCAACTCTTTCTTTCTTTTTTCTTTTTCTTTCGTTCTCTCAGTTTCTGCAATATAGGACATTTTTGAATTTCGAAATTGGAAATCGAGCGGAACGTTATGACGAAGCGCATCGCGGGAGTGAGTTTTTTCAGAGTTTCGGATGAGCCTATATATAGGAGTCTTTGTATTTTTTCGGCATGAAAAAAATGTTTTCTTATAGTAGGTTTGACGTGTAAGTGCGTGTATTAATAATACGTTTTTAGAAACGAGTGTGTGTGTGCGTCTCTCGCGATAAGATTAGCCATTACTACAACTCATTCTCGGAACTCGCGTGTTTATTTATAATCTATTAAATTAAATGCGCTCTTATATTTGCGAATTTCCGCAAGATTACGGCACAATTAAAATCGTTACGGTAATAATAACCGGCTTTCACTCTTTAAAGAATGTGCAATGAGTGTATACATATACAGCGAAGTGAAATGCTTTTTTTTATAGATTAGGCGTAAACGACAATTAGCAGATTGTCCTTATTCAGAAGGTTTCGAAAGTATAATCTCAGCTTTTCACTTTAGAATAGTTATTTTTTTGTAAGTACATAAATGACTCGTTATATAAAATGTCAGTCGGTTTGTAAAAATGCAAAATGGATTATTTCACTATTTGCCGAGTCATTGGAACGCCTTCACATTATAAATCTGTGTTACTCGATAACCTATAATGTCCCAACATTTTCCTCCCTCTCGCCACCTCTTGAATTTTCGTCTCTCTAATTGCATGGGCGCGCGCGCGCCTCTTATGCAAATATATCCTGACGAGCGCGCTCGTGTGTACACACACACACACGCTCGGTTACTTATTACGCGCGCGCCGCAGAAATTACCACTTTCTTCTTATACTATGCGAGCACACGTTACACAATGATGACGCGTCATGTCTTTTTTGGTAATTAGAGTAATGGGGTAGGGCATTTATATATGCGTTATGGTCATACTTAAGGGGATTTTTCGTTTGGAGTGGTTAAGGGATGGTTTAGTCATTTGCGTACATGTTAAAGTATTTTTGTCTTCTATTTGAGGTATTGATTATTTTCAGAATAGAATTTTGAAAGAAATTTGCTATGCAAAAGAAAACTTTGCTTGATTTCACTAACTTCAACTTCAACCGCGAGTTTCCTTAAATTTGAAAAGTTTATACTTTAACGCGGTACTTTCTGTCTTTTAAACTCAGTGAAAACTTTTTCAATGCACACATTTTCAATCGCCATTTTTCAACAAAAAATCTCATTTATAACTAAAATATTATCCAATTATTCATGTGTTATAATAAATAATCATGCAAAAAATGACAAGAAATTTAAAAAACAGAATAACCTGCAATAACCAACTGCCGCCCGACTATACAGTCCAATAACCCGTATATAGGCTCAATAAACCTCGCCGCAACAATCACAACTAGTCCGAGATCCTTTATACTCCCCGAAACAAAAAAAAAACGAGGCTTATTAAATCATCACGCTCTTTTATACGAGAAATAGATAGACGTCCGCGGAAGATCGTTCACCTCTAGCTCTCTCTCTCTCTCTGTTTCTCTGCGCTGAGGATGCGCTCTTTATTTACAGTTGCGCGCGCGCCGAACGAACGCCCCGCGGGGCCGCCGTGGAACAATTAGTGAGACATTAGGAGCAGTTTGCCGCCGACGCTTACGGTATCGTCTTTCAGCGCTCTGAGATGTGTGTGTGTGTGTGTACATATATATATTTCTATATACACGCGGGAGGGAAGGAAGAGGCTTTAGCGTCGTGTATAACGGAAACTTTTCGATAATGATGGGAGCGCGCGCGAGCGGCTCGCTGAAGATTTGGAGCGAGTTTGCAAGGACGGATGATGATGATAGTGTTGTTTGTGTTGGGTGGTGTTTAGGATGCTTATAGAGTATGATATTGGTTGGTTCAAATGTCTGTAGTGGTGAGGCTTGGTTTTCGAATGAAACCAGAATGTTTTGACAGAGAAAGAGAGAGTCATCGTTTTACATAGTTAATGAAGAGGTTCGCTTATTCTCAGAGAGACAGTTGTGTGTTAATAATTTCAAGTAATTTATTAATTCATACAAAATATCCATACTACAATTAAAGAACGATACGATTGCTTAATGAACTATAGCTGTTTCAATAGAAAAACAAACATGCCGCATTCCTCGCTATCAAGCCCAGCAGTTTGGAAAGAATGTCTAAATCCCATAGCTTTTTTTGTGGGTCGTGACCTAAACTTAGCTTCTTCTTCTTCTTTTTTTATCAATGAGCTCCAATTGATAAGATGCCACTCGCACGCGACCCAAATTAATCCAAAACGAAGAGCCTGTAAAACAAAAAAGCCTAATTTAATTTTCTCCTCCGGGGCCTCTGAGTATTAAACCCTGAGTTCAACGACCTCTGGACAGTCATTTATTAATGCGTCTTTTGGGTTTAAAAAAAAAATTTTTTTCCCGTCCTTGTCCAATCCCTCAATTTAATCAAGAGCAGCGTTAACCTCTGGCATTCTCCGAACCAAAATAATTCGAACACAAGATGAAAATGACACTTTTATATCGAAAAAACTTCCACTCTCGTCCCATAAAACACGACGACATTAAAAGAAAAGAAAAAAACCATAATAAATAAATAAAAAATGTTCCATCAGCCCCACCTTTTCAACGCACATGCACCGCATCGAAGGCGAATCCGCGCTCGCTAATATAGAGAGCGAACTCTCCGCGTCTGTCTCGCACTATGCAGCGGCAGCAGCGCTGCAAACTCGGCTCGGCTCGCAAAGTGGAGCGAGGCGGCGAAGATCTCGGGCGCGGAGGCAACGACCCCGAGCGCACTCTCCTCTTCGAGCGAGCGAGAGAGAGAGAGACGTACTCGGCGCGTCGTCGCCCCCGCAACCGTGTGCGCGCGTGCATATATATGTATGTGTCTCTGTGTGTACGTGTGAGAGTGCGGTACTTGCGCTGAATAGTGAGCAGGCCGTTGACACGCGATGCGGTGCGCCTCCTCTCTCTCTCTCTTGGCGTTCGCTGTTTCTGTCTGCGAGCGGTGTGTAACGCGCGAGAGGATAGAGCTTTTGATTTTAGAAAGAGAGAAGGGGAGGGAGGGCGGGGACAGAGGAAAGGAGATTGAATTTTGATGGAAAGAGGGTAAGGAGTGGGAGGAGTGGATGGATGAAATCGAAAGGACGGAGGTGGTTGAACTTTGGATTGGAGTTTATTAAAGAGTGTTTGTTTAATTAATGGGCTGCGTTTGTGGAGAGAGGCGATAGCGGTTGAGCTTTTTGATGTCGAGAACCATTTCGTATAGGTATATTTCGGGAAGATGGATGAAATAGTATTTTTATTTTTATTTTTGTTTTTAAGGAATGAATAATTACGGGAAATTAATTCTTCGTAAAATTACTCGTTTGGTATTATTAGGTTATTCGGTCTGCGAAAATTAGATAAATGATAATTTACTACAGCGAAGTGGACTTTTACGAGATGCAGCGAGGAGCCTGAATAGATAATAATAGACTTTTCATTTAAATTTAGAACTAGCCTAGAATACATTCGCTGGATTAATATTTAAAGTATAATTCTACATACAAAACACTTATTTGATACGACAAAAATAACCCTTTTTCAAGATTTGATGAGTCGTACGTTTTTACTTATTTTTCAACAAATTGGTGTTAATATTACCTATAGATATCATAAATTTCATGGAAAAAAGTTGAATGAATGAATTCGATGAAAATAGTTGCCAAGTGTAAAGCACATAATAACAGTATATTAGTTGCGAACTGCTCTAGAACAGCCGTAATTCTGCTAATAACTAATCATTCTTGCACTTAATTCGTTAGCTTTAATTACTCAATAGTCTATTATCATCCCACTTTCAATCGTAAAAGTTACGACAAATACTTTTATTCTTATACACTAATTATCGCTTTCTCGTGTATCATAATAACCGACAAAAATAATTCAACCAGCGCTCGTCACGACAAACAACAAAAACCACTATACCTACGCATAAACAATTATAGCAAAGATAACGAGCGAGCGTTTAACACTCAGCCTCACTCATTCGCTCTCTCCCTCCTATTTAATAACCTCGAGAACAAGCGCAAAAAAAGAACAAGAACGAGGCAATGTGTACATAGCCAGGGTACAATGCACCGCGCGTCAGACCTGACGGCGACGGCGGCGCTCTCGCATGAGCCTCAATCAACTATTTTTACCCGCGCAAGGGCCGCCGGAAGATAACGCGCGCTTCTTTCCTTTTTTTTTTTTAAACGCGGGGATTTATACGACTCAGGGGCGTATATATTATACAGCGCACGCCGCGCGCTCAAAACAAACAAGCGATTGTTTATCTCGGCTGAAAAAATTGTTATTGAATTTGTTTATCGGTGGGGGGAGCGAGGGATATAAAGATTTTTCCTCAACTTTTGTGGCAAATTGTATATATTTTGTAAGCGCGTATATACGTATATATAAATGGGTGCGTTCGAGCATTGAGATATATAGGTATAATCTGTGCGTGCGCGCGTGCTCGTTATCTTAATGAAGAACCGTTGAAAAATTGCACTCGATTGCAGTGTATATCTTGCACGTGGATATTGAACGAATGGTTTTTGCGTGCGCAGTTAAGGCTTGTAATTTGAAGTGTCGGTAGGTAGTGATTTCTGTTAATTTCGTGGGATTTGAGATGGCTAATGATTGGATCTGGATAAAATGCGTTATCGACATTGTCGGGAATTTAAATGTACAAATTGTAACAGTTTTTAACGGTAGCATTTCTCTCCATATAACCGTTTATCTCGTTATATATTACCGTTTGACAACTATAAGTTGCAACATTGATTTGATATTAGATTATGTCTTATTGCCGGTAGATCGAAGAAGTATCACATTGAGATTGAGATCTAGTGCAGCATATATACTTACAGGTTGTCACTCACGGTGCATGTAACAGTAAAATCGACAAGTTTGTAATCAGAATAGTTTTCGATTTCTATCGTGTACTACTTATGCATAAGCCACTACTAATAACTCGCTCCTGTTTTCGTAAGTTTACATACACAGACTTTTAATGCATCAGTAAAGCATGTTGGATATATTATATCTTGAATTTAAACAAGCAGTTAAATTGCCAAATAATATAGATGTAAAATTTAGCTTTACGAATTGCTCTCTAAATATGAACCAGTCGAATTTCATTGATAATCAGTTACAAGTGCATCCGAGCACTGTATTTCATTAAAAATTTATGTGTTTATTATATATAAATACTAATAACACTCGTGGTTCACACTGAAATCCCCTGAGTCATTGCAAAAGGCTAAAAATTGCGCTCTTACATAAAACTGTATCATCATATAACTACGTACTAGTTCTATTACAACTTCTATTACATCTGACAATCATCCACCTTTTTCAAGAATCTCATCTTAGCAAATTTCCATTCAAACTCCGACACACATTTTGCGAAGAAACTCCACCTCGCAAGTTAATCCTCGTCGCAAACCTTCTACATACAGTTGCCTCCACACGACGGTCGCGCTAAGAATGTGCGACAAGGTCAGATCCTTCGTGTGCAGCAGCGTGTATATGTATAGTGTGCACCTCCGACCACGCGACGTCCTCTCCGCGCCGCGGCGATGCGTGATCTTGAGCTACCGATTACGGCCATGTCGCCTGCGTGTATATAGGTACGCGTGTGTGTACACGAGAAAGAGAGCGTATACGAGAAGGAGGAGATTGAGCTGTGTAATTGACAAGTCCAATTACGCGGACGATTTCGCCTCAATGACGCGTCTCCCGTTACGAGGAGTTGCTGATGCCTGTGTGTGCGCACGTGTCACGTGCGCCAAATCGCGACGGCGAAAACACGGTGATGATAGAGTAAGACGTGCTGCGCGCAGCGTGTATCAGGAGAGTGAAAAATTGATGGAGGAAAGAGAGGTCCTTGGTTAAGCGCACCTGTTGAGCGATGGAAATGTATGAGGATTTCGAGTTCGTGGTGGTGTAGGAAGATTATGCATCTTGTTATTGAGATGATATAGTTTTAAGGGAGTACTATCTGTTTTGAATTACGATATTTGGTATACTAGTATCTTTTGACCTCAACCTGACCTATATAAATTTTTGGAAAGCTAAACCAATCCAGAAAAGAGTTAGTACCGAGGGGCTACTCGCAGTGGAAATCACTTGAGCAGGGTAGGATGAAATCATGTTATGTGCAGATAACAAAACTTTCTTTACTTTATAGCACGTAACCTTTGAATCGTAAATTCATTCCGACGAACTATATTATGGATGTTCTATAGAGATTGCTTGCAAAAGGACAATATATCCGTTGCACGTGTTGGTACGTCTCTTTTTTTATATACGAAAAAGTAAAAGAAAAAGTTCATCGCGCAATTATTCAACACGAAAGTATTCATTATATAAAGTGTTGTAAAGTCTCAATACGTGACTGTTATATTTTTTAAAAAAGTTAAAAAAAATGCAAATACCCTGCTAGAAAATAGGCCAACTTCGTTGGTTAACATGTTAATCAAATGGAAGCATTTTTACTTAAAATCAA
>UXGD01004441.1:0-17104 GCA_900474315.1 Torymus auratus | reverse complement strand
TTGTATTATACTTGTAAATTTTAATTATCACAATACAATTACTATATCGATACTATTAATAAGCGGTTCTAGGATTCTCGAATTTGTTTGTTAGTGAAGCCTATAAATAGTTTGAGGACGCTACTGCCCCAACTACTGGACCTATACAGTTTCAAGTGGGTTTCGAACCACCAAGACTACGATGAAACGTTTGCGTGCACAAACTCGGACTTTCTGCCCGTCGTTTTGAAATAGTATACATTACGATACTAATGCGGGAAAGTAGATTTTCGTCTCGTGTGACGTTTACACCTGTGACCTGAGCGAAACGAGCTTTTTGCCAAGTGTGTGCTCAAAATCTAACTTTCCGTATCAAAAAGTTCTGTACTATACGTCGTATCAAAAAGTTCTGTACTATACTAGTGCGGGAATAGTACATTACGATACTAGTGCGGGAAAGTAGATTTTTGTCTCGTGTGACGTTTACACCTGAGCGAACCGAGGGTATACTAGTAATATGTACTAGTTCGATACACGTGCGAGAGATGATTCTCGATTCGTGTAATTATTGTCACCCTCACTTCGCTCTGGGGACAAACTCACGATCGTACTAGTATCGAAATGTACTATTATTATAGAAATAAATCAAATAAGTAATATCATCCCCTAAAATAAAAAATCGGATTGAAAATTTTTATTTTCAAAAATCTCTTATATTCTAAGATTTTTGTAATTGTATTTAAAACAATACCGGATGTTCAAATTTTATTCGATTCTTTACTTTTGGTCTTATATTGTCTAGAGAAGAATTCTTCATAGACCCACTAACTCAAAAGTAAAAAATACGTCTTTATACATTTTTATTAAACTTTAGTTTTATAAAAAAGGAACTTATTTTTAAAGTTGATTGTACACTTTACAATGTTTATTTATTTAAAATATAAAGTTTTTTTTTTGTTTCTGGATCTGCCAAGAACTCTTTCCTGAACAACATATTTTAAAGGTTTTGATCATTTAAAAAGATAATTGCAGTATTTGAAATACGATTGTTGTCATGAAAAATTATTTAAATAATTTAAACAAATATTTTATTATTTTAATTAATTTAATTTTTAAGTACATAGTAATTGTATTAAATTTTCAAATTAAAAAAAATTGGTCTTTTACAAGATTTCTGTAACAGCAAATCTTTTTAATTTGTTCTGTATGGCAATGACAAGTTTGTGTGATTGAATAATATTATATATTTATTATTACATTGATTAGTTGAAACTAGATTCACACTAGTTATCTACTAAAGGTCATTGCTTACAAGGTTTCCATTTATGATTTTTATTTACATCAATCTTATCAAGCTTGAGTAAACACCCAAAAAGTTTTTATTATTGTACAGATACTAATAATAATAATAATAATTTTGTAAAAGTATTAATAAGATGATAATTTTCTTGTAAAATCCGGAAAACTTCTCCATTAACTATGTCAGTATGTTTTCATTTTTGTAATTGGCAATACATATCAACACAGTTTTTTTGCACAGTGGAAAAGTATTATAACTCAAGCGAGAAAGCATGACATTCAGTTTCTCTCCCGTCGTTGAGGGATAAACATCACAGTCGCTGCCATCATGGGTAAACTCAAGTTTCTGACACCCGAACAGAAACAATTTTACATAGAGAATGGATTTATTAAATTATCAGGAGTGTTTTCAAATGCAGAATTTCAAGAAATATTGGAAGAGTACACCGATCTTTTTGCTCGAAAACAAGATGAAGACATGGACGGTTTGGAGGCTGCCTGGGTTGGAAATGACATGAAAAAAGCAGCAGGAAACATAAATTATACTGTAAGTAGAAATTTGTACGTCTTTATTGAAAGTAAAAGAAAAGTCGCTCTTGATTCCCGCGGATGAGTTGATGGCCCAAGCGAACGAAGTGAGGGCAGTGATCACCCGAGGGAATCGTCGACTTTTCTCCCGAGTTAAATATAGTACTTTATTCCCATCTCAATTGCGGACACTTTTTTATTTGGAAAGTGGGAGCCATGGAAAGATGGGGAGTATTTGTAACCACGGGCGGTGGGGGCGTGGGGCAACGGCGCAGGCGGTGGCGCAGCAATAAATTGGGGACAGTTGACTATTTGCGTTCACTCTTTCTCCTCCGTGCACCATAATCCGTTAAAATTTTGAATCTACTTTGGTCTCGCCTTTCAAGGAAAAAAGTGGTCATATTTGTTGATATGGGAATAAAATAAATTCTTCTATAGATGTATCAATGCGCGCGCCGTACTTATCGTCAGCCAATCAAATTTTACATGTCCATTTCAAATCGACCAATCACAATCATTAGAAGTGACAATCTCAAGTCCATCTCTTTTTTGTATAGGATTTTTTAAACGAATATTTTGAAAGTTATAATTTTACAATGCATATTATGATGTTGTACATTCTGTTCCCAGGTCAAATCAATCCACAATTTGCAAATGCACAGTGCCGTATTCACGCGTCTGCTCGTGAACAAGAATCTCCTCGACGCTGTCGAGGACATCCTTGACACTCCGGACATTCTTCTCCACCACACAAAGGCACACATCAAGCCACCAGAAAAGGGTGCCCCCTACCTCATGCACCAGGACTACCCGTACTTCCCGTTCAAGAACCACTCGATGCTGGCGATGTTCCTTCACCTGGATGACACGACTCCGGAGAACGGCGGTCTCTGCGTCTACCCGGGCAGCCACAAGCTCGGCCCGCTCAAGGAGCGTGAGCTCATCGACGAAAATGGCGAGAAGTATATGTACGCCGACCCTGACCGCTTCCCCATCACCGGCGCCACGCCTGTCTCCGCCAAGCAGGGAGAAATCATCCTTTTCTCGTACCTGCTGTTGCACGGTTCCTACCTAAACCTGTCAAACAGACCGCGCCGTATGTTCCTCGCGCAGCTGAGGGCGGCCGATGATGAGCCCACCAAGAGCACTCACCATTCGCACTGTCAAGATATGGTGCTGAGGGGCAAGAACCTCAAGTACCAGGCGACCATGGCTACGCGATTCATCGATACCGAACATAACAGCTAGATCTTATACATGTTACAAAAAATTAATTTTAATTTTAATTTCTGATGACTTTGGTATTTCATTTTGTACATTCATGTAAAGATAAAATAAAACATTATTTTTATTTTAAAAAATATTTACTTTTTAATTATTTCATCGATACACCTATATTCGATTAACTTTTGGGAAAGCAAAAGGGAAGCTATTAGAAAATCTAAATATTTCTTATTTTCAAATTTAATGACAAATAATTTTTTTAATTTTAAGAAAATACTTAAAACTTTAATGATTTATTTAATTCTATAATTAAAGGCGAAAGGCAATAAGTAATAAGACATAAAACTAACTTCACGTTATTTATTTATTTATTTATTTTTTTAATTTAAATCGGGTTAATATTTGAAGCCCCAAGGAGAAGAGAAATTCAGACGCGCGTATAAATAATACTAGATGTTTATTACACCATAACAGGAATGCGTATAATTTTGTTACTATAATTTTTAAGTCTATAAAAAAAATACTTTTGTTTAATATTCCAAATTTTTTTTTGGTTATAATTCCGTTTGAACATTGTAATTTCTAAACAGAAGACTCTTTTATTTAATGAAAATTATGGTACGATGACTTCCACACTTGACAATGAAAACTCGTCCCTTGAACTCGCAGATAGTGAGAGATCATACTTTTTACTTATATAATATCTAAGTGATAGCGTTATTATGCAATATAAATATCTCTAGATTTAAAGTACGAGGATTGTGTACAATGTAAATCCGATTGACGCAATTGAAATTACAGATGTTAGCACAGACTTCAACGAAGATGATGAATTTTTTTGTGAATTTTTCGAGTATGAAGATTATAAGGAAGACGAAACTGACTATGAACATGATAAACAGCACGAGTATGACGCTGGTGAACTATCAAAATATTCGAAAGAACTGATACTTGAATGCAGATCTTTTCTAAAAGAGGAAGAGGAAGAAGAATATCAAGATTATGCGGATGTGGATTTCTCACCAAATAAATATGACCTGCCTCAATTCGATTTTGAACCTCTAAAATCAGAGGAGCGCCAAGAAATTATCGAAAAATTGAAAGAATTGCACATTGAATCTAAAGTATTAATGATATTAAATAAGTTTCTTCATAAAAATTATATCAACGCGATGCGCAACTCCACATCACTTGCAAACGCCCTTGAAAAATTTGATGAGGCTCTTGTGTTTGAAGATAATTGGTACAAGAGCACCCACTTAAATAGTTACTTTCAGTGAATTCTCTACGTCTCATTTTCTTTTCATCAAACCTTTTTTCTGAGAATTAATATTTCATATGTAAACAGAAACAAAATATAAAAATGTGTATCTGCAGTATTTCAAATGTCCAAATTGAAATAATTTTTAGAAACAGCTAATACGTAATAGTACATTGTGCAACTTTGACTGTTTCTAGCGAGTATGATGATTGTGCACGAGTGGTTCACTAGGGCGGCCGAGTGATACACGAGTGCTCGAAATCATCACCCGAGTCTAAAAAAGTCAATTGCTCCCTTGTTACACATAGTAATTTTTTTAACATATGCATGCAAAAGGCCCTTTTTCTGCGTAGAAAAGTGAATCGAAAATCGAACAGTTCTAGCGTTTGTCGAGGCCTCCCGCAGCAGCGGGAGGAAAAGTTCTTATCCTCTCGCTATATGACGACTCGATATGCCCGATCTCCTATTCACTTTTCATGCAAAGAAAAGGTCCTATTCCTGCACTTATTAAAAAAAATTACTATGTGTAACCAAGGGAGCAATTGACTTTTTCAGACTCGGATGATGATTATGAGCACTCGTGTATCATCCGGGCGCCGGAGTGATTCACGAACCACTCGTGCTCAATCATCATCTTCGCTAGAAAAAGTCAATTTTCCTCCCTTGTTGCCCAATGTACTACTATTTTTTAATAAGTGCAGGAATAGGACCGTTTTTTGCATGAAAAGTGGGTATATCGAGTCGTCATAACGGGAGGCCATGTTCTTATTCCTTCCGCTGCAGCGGGAGGAAAAGTAGTAGCGGAAGTTTCGTTTCCATTCACTTTTCTACGCAGAAAAAGGGCCTTTCTCATGCATGTGTTGAAAAACATACATAATATAAAATAATTAGAGTGTAAAGTTCGATCTTGCACTTAATCATTTGATTATTGATTTTATCATTTTTTTTAAGCAATCTAAATTATTTTGTTCAATCCTCAACAACGCTTTACTTCGCGTATTCCTAAATTGATGTTAATCACCGAAAGGCATTTGAATTTATTGAATAACTATCTCATTTTGCAGATCACACGACAAAACTACAAACTCTTCTCATTCACATTAATATTTTAACAGTTGAAGGGACTACGAGAAAAAGGAGGATTGTCAATTGAAAATTTTTGGTTATTTTTATAGTTTATTATACTCCTACGTATGTGCTAATTGACACTAATCTAGTAGACTATTTTTAAAAAAGGTTTAAAAAATATTAAAAAAAAGTACGATTTCTGAAACGTCACCTATATTTGGTATCAATTAGCACATAATTGTAGGAGTATAACAAAATATAAAAATAATCAAAAATTTTCAAATGACAATCCTCCCTTTTCCCGTGGACCCTTCAGTTATCAATATCCCCTTCAATGTAGATATATTTGCAGCTACCAAACGGCGCTGGAAAATTACGCTCTGACGAGAGACGACGTGTCGCGACGTCGAGCCTCCCTAGCCGAGGAGTTGAGAAACCTCGAAGAGTGTTATGCCTCATCAAAGTCCAGCTTCGAGGAGGTATTCGAAGACCTCCTGTCACGCGAGCTCGTCGTCATCAAGAAATTCGACCCGCTGAAACAGGATGAGATTCGGCGCATGCTGGACAGCCAACGCAATCGTGCCTCCGACGTAGCTAAGATTCGGTTGAGGTACGTGCGATTGCGGCATCGGTTGGAAAAGCTGCAAGTCCAGCTGCGCGAGTTCGATTATCTCGGTCCGGGTTTCTCCATGATGGATTATGAGCTGCTGCTCAGGCGGCGAAAGGTGCACGTGGATAAGCGCGAGGAGCTGCGCGAAGGCTCGCGCAAGCTGGCCGATAAGAATTTGTCGTGCGCAGCGGTATGTAATATAGAGTAATTCCTGTTGCTTTTTCATGGAGCTATTTTGCAGGTGAAAATTTGATGTTGCTTGAGACGTTTCGTGTTTTAGGTGATCAAGCATATTGACGAGGAAGCGGAGTTGTACAATGAAAAGGTGAATAACGAGACGGACAACTTGAATGCTTTAGTGGAAAAGAACAGGAAGGAACATTCAAAAGCTGTCGAATTGGTCAAGACGAGGGCGGCGACATTTAAAACTATTATGAAACTGAGAGAAGAAATCGGGCTTTTAGATAATCTCTATTTGGTGCACAAAATGGAAATGGACATGAGAGAACTCGCGAAATTGACGAAACAATCAAGAAACATGAAATTAAAAATTCGTTTAGATAAAAGGAGGATTTCGCAAGTAACATATTAGATTGATGAAATCAGTGCTTGACAATTAAAATAATATATTTTCAAAATTACAAATTTTCACTCTTAACTCTCTTTTAATCCCTCAGTCAAATTATTAACCTCATGCTGCTCCTCTCTTTGCGAGCTAATACTGATTTTACCTTGCTGTAGTTTTTGCACAACGGCATCTCTATCAGCCCCATCCGCGGGAACTTCGTAAATGCTTATTTTCGTCAGATTAAAATCAGCGGACGTCAGTAATCGAAGCAACAAAATGCAAAAGCCTCCGATCCAACCCCACGTCATCATCCAGGAAGCCACCTACATGGAAAAATTATTCCGTCCATCATCTAATAGTCCTTTATTTCCCCCCTACAAAGGCTAATGTACATAACCATCGGATATAAGTATCTCACTTGTATCATCGAGTTGATGCTGCAGGAATCGAACCCATCTCTGTTGTGCGTGGCCATGTACTGTTGAAAAACTTCGCAGCGCCTGTGGAAGAACGCACAATCATTATACGTTATATACATATATATATATATATATCTCGGCTTAAAAATAACTGTTAGCGTAACACTAACCGGTTATAAGTGAACGCGGTGCTTCTGTCTCGTGTAATTTTATAAACAAGCTGATAGAGGCTATCGGTCAAGTGGAAATATCCGCGTGAGAACTTGTGCGCCGCCACCATCGTCATGAGCATCATGAACAGGCTGGTACCGAGCGCTGGCACGACAAGCCGCCACGGCGCGACAAATCTGCGTCACCGATGTTGGAGAAAACATAGTGGAATATTTTTTAACTAATGTGTTGGTGGCGAAAAATTAGGGGTGATAGCGTTCACCGTGAGTTGGCAAAAGCTGACGATACTATAGTGTATATATATATATGTATCTGATGTGACGTGTTACAGTTGTGTAACTGTGATAAAAATTTATCGGCTTTTAGCCGGTTTGGAATGGTAAGTTTCAATTATGACTTTTGATTTTCACAAGTCACTGGTATATAATCTTGTTAGCATATCTATTTTAAGGTGGCTCCGGCGTGCTGGGACGTATAATATCTTTGAGGGACTGTTTAGGGTGCATTGACTTTCATAACTTTGAAAGGAATCAACCTTTTTTTTAATTTTTAAAAATGCAAAAGAAAGCTCACTTCGTCTAGTTTTATTTTCTATTTTTGAAATAGAAAATACAACCCAAAGTTAAAGGGCTACCGTTTTAAGAAGAGGCTTTTATGTCCAGAACTTCAGTTTTTTTTAAACATGGCGGTCTTAAAAATAGAGAGTTCGAGATCGGGCCCGATTTCAAGCCCGATTCAAGAGCTCTCCCGATTTTTTTTCGAATTTGCTCGATTTCGAACCCTCTTTACAAACCCGATTTCGGCTCGATTTCGAGCGCCCTTTCTACAGGCCCGATTTCGGTGTCACACTTTCGGGGATATTTTCGAACACGTTTTCGAGCTCGATTTCGGACACATTATCCAGTATATTTTCGGGGACATTTTCGAGCACGTTATCGAGTTCGATTTCGGCTCGATTTCAAGCTCTTTTTACAAGCTCGATTTCGAACTTTAAAACGTGTTCGAAAATGTCCACGAAAATGAGCCCAAAATCGGATTTGTAAAGAGGGATCGAAATTGAATCCGATTTCGAACTCGCTATTTTTAACTGGATAGGATCTAATATCGCAGCTTTCTTCATTTTCTACATCCGAAAATCTATTCCAAAGTTTCAGCCGAATCGGTGATCCGGATCCCGCGCCGTCTCGTAGTGAGTTGTGAAAAGGTTCTCAAATCTCTCTTGAATGTTGCGGTAAGTACTAAAATCGAGTGTGGAGCTACGAAAGAGTATTCCACGATCTCCTTGCTCTGTTGACGGTATAATGAAAATCTATATTGGAGGTGAAAGGTGGTATCCAGGTATCCTCCGTACAATTATGTACTGAAATTGTGGAGAAAATAGGTAACGGTCCGCGCGCTAAATAAGGATGTAACAATTTCACTGATCGAAATATAATAACAGAAAAATTATCCATCACTATTGATCAACTAGTGCGGCCCTGACAGAGTTACTCACAGGAAGTGGAATTATTACATCTAATGCGTGAAGTTTTCTCGAAAATTTCACTGGTGATCATTATTAACATATTTATACTGTAATCTATAGATATAATGAACTGTTATTTTGAACTTTATTTTCAAAGAAATTAGAGATGTTCAGCTCATATAAGTAGGGGAAATAAACAACTTTAATTACACTTCTTGTCTTAAGAGCCGGTGTAAAAAGTACGAGTTTTATAACATTTTTTTTCTTTCATTTTTTTTTTTTTATGATCGAATCGGAGAGATTAACTTGCAAGCCAGTATCGTAGCCCCCTTTGCCGCAAATCGTGACCATCATGAGAAAAGTAATAGCTGCAAAGCAGGACAGTAAACAAGCCAAATGGAACCAACTGCAATAGCTGGAGAACTGGTGAGTGATAAGGATTTCCCGGGTCCAATCGTAGTTGGTGCTATTTTCTTGCTCAACTGTTCCTGCCGGTATCCATCGAACCTCGCCCCAAAAGAGGCAATGGCCTCCTGATACCTCGTACTGAAAATACGTATAAAGGTTAGGAATGTCATGGGTAATCGACATGAATAAAAAATTGTCAAAGACAAGAAGTATAGCATTCCATGTACCCATAAAGTATAAAAAAGAATAGCGCAAGCGTAGCTCGACAAAGAGCTTACAAAATACGCGAGCATCAAAGCTCTTTTCCAAACGTAAGAGATCTCCGATGATTGTCGCTCGATTACTTCTTCGTAATGCTCCAACAGATTTAACTGTACCATCGTGCGACCTAACTACTTAAACAATTGTATTTACTTTCTCCAATCCTCTCAATTTCACATTTTATTGACAATAAGAGCGCAGACCCAGACCGCTGACTGGGCGCTGTGCGTCGAGAAAATGTTGAATTGTTATTTCGTGATCGCGCGGAACCGGGAGCGCCATCGCTTGTGTTTTCTCGAAAGCGCACAGCTGTTATACATTGCGATTACTGCGAAAGTGCAAACACTGTGAACCGCGAAGGCGCGAAAGCTGTGGCTGTCTCAAGAAATCATTATTATTAAATTATTATGTTTTATTATACTTATTATTTACACAAAATACACACTCGAGACACCCAAAATCTTCGCTGTGGACTGTGGTTGGTCAACGGCGCTTGCGCGATTTGCGCAGCCAATATTCGCGTAGTGTCGTTGTCAGGTATATACCGTGTAGAAAGACCCAACTGGCTTTGGCCATCGCTCTGGTTCTCGCGTTCCAACGTTTTCTCGTAGATTCTACATTACCGATGTAGCAACGAGGAAAATACAGCTGACATGCCGTGCTGTCAGATTTAGTTTTCTTATGCTACGTCGGTCAAGTACTTATATAGTATCTGGACGTGGCCTAAGAGTGAAATACGGTAATTTAAAGAGACAAGCTATTGCATGTATGGGTCGTTGAAGCGCTGCATATGCTCAGAGCACTTCCGCACAGTTCAATTCTAACAGGTGTTAACAGAGGAAAACATGTACATAGAGATGAAATAAAGACAACAAATTTCGCGCATTTACAGCCGATCGATCTGTTTAGATGGATGCCAAGCTTGCTGCTTACAGGAATAAGAAGCGAAGAGAGGCAATGGTGGAGACAGCGAAAAATTCGATAAAGGAGGTACTATCGTGGCAGCGAAGCCCGACCAGCCCCGTCGTTGATGTAAGGTTAACTTTTTTTTCGTATGCGTATATTTACTATTCCATAATTCCATAAAGCCCTGTTTATAGTAGAAAATATACAAGTAGCTTTTATTTTTATACAATATTACAAAATGTGAAATGTGATACAGTTGTAGCTTGTTTGGTTATTGTCTGTGCTTGACAGTTGTGAAATAAGTTTATGAAAGATTGCAGGACAAGGATGATTTAGAGAGCATCATATCGGAAGAAAGCATAGACTTGACACCGCCACCGAGTCCTTTCTTTACTCGGACAATGTGCATCCTCTACTTCTTGTTGTGGGCAACGCTGTATATTATTGCCATTAAGATTGAATTTGGAGCTGTATATTTTGTAGTCTCAGCACTGATTTTTGTCTACTATAATACACGATCTGGACCAAAAAGAAGGGGTGAAGTCAGTGCGTATTCTGTTTTTAATCCAGATTGTCAATCCATCGATGGTACTTTGAAAGCAGAGCAGTTTGAGCGAGAGATCAGATATGGAGCTTCCAGTGTACATTAATACTAGTTTACAT
The DNA here is from genome assembly GCA_900474315.1 of Torymus auratus. Taxonomy (NCBI): domain Eukaryota; kingdom Metazoa; phylum Arthropoda; class Insecta; order Hymenoptera; family Torymidae; genus Torymus; species Torymus auratus. The sequence continues at coordinate 6,274 of UXGD01004441.1, read as the reverse complement.
TACAGTGACAAAGTGAAAAATAATATATACATATATAATATATACAATTATAGTATATACATATATTTATTTTATTTTTTGAGAATTTAAAACCGAAGTGGTGCTGTGAATAATAATGCTAAGACTGTCAGTTTGGAAAGTATTTTAAAAATAAGTTTCAATAATAAACAATAAAAACAATGTCCATCACATATGAAAACTAATCACTATGAAATTCATCAGATTCTTTGAAAATCTTTCTGCAGTAAGCCTGCTGAAGCAAAATGTTGTCAGCTGCTTTATAACAGTCTGTAATATCATCTAAATTCATTTTGACAAACGGAGCAGGTTCTTGAGGAAACATTTTAAATTTAACAAAGTCTGTTTTAGATCTTAATGACGTATCAGTACAAAGTAAGGCTCGATCTAAATTTATTAATCTATCATTCATCATACGAACATCCAAAGCCCTAAAAAAGAAATCAATTTTTCAAATGTCGTTTATATTCACAAATTTTGATAAATTTTTTTTATATGTACTTACTTTAAAATATTTACACTTTCTAATTCTGAGTTAAAGTTTGTTATACTATCAATTAGTCTTGTAACTGTTTCATTGAGATTATCTAAATAAAATGGATAGTATTTGTTAAATGTATACATTTCTTAATGATTTTTTTTATTGTTAATATTTTACCTTTTGATTCTCTCAGTTCTTCAGATTTTATAGTAGTTAGAGCATTATTCATTATTTCAGAGAAATACTTTGGATCCCATTGAAAAAATATCTCTTCAGATAGTCTCCACATAGCTAATCCAACAATTTGAGCTAAAACTTTTTGGTTCATTTCTACATAATCTGAAGTTGAATTTGTGTCCTAAATTTAATAAAAAAAATGTACCATATGACCTGCAATCAATACCTAATTTTAGTATTTAGGAATATTATTTTAATTAACTCACTGAGAAAGACAGAACTGCATGTGGGACATCCAAATCTAATCTTGGAAGTGAATTTGGTGATTGCACTCCTTTAAATTGACTTCCATGATAAAATTTTATTTCATTCATGGCATCAAAAATTTTGGCTTGAACCATACCAGATCCCGATACAATAATTTCATCGTTTCCTACGAAAAATTTATGTCTTTCGTAAAACGTACTAAATTTTTTTTCTATATTTAATTTCGAATTTAATTATCTAAATTAATGAGAACCTCTAGCTGCATTCCCATGGACGGCAATGTAGGCGACGATTTTGGGTTTGATGCGATTGAGAAATCGTTTACTGCAAAAATCGGTGGAGCCGAGAAAAACGCAAAAAACAATCGTCCTCTTTGGCTCCCATCCTTTATTTCTGTAAATATTATCGAGAGCTGCGGCAACCTTAATAGCAACATCAAAGCCTTCTCCGCTTGCCGACAAAACTACATATCTGTCTGCATAATTCAAAGAGAATTTTCATTTTAAAATGTAAATATTTATGATTGCCAAACTAAAATTAAAATATTATAGATAATAAAGTTTATCATTGTTTTCACCTGGCTCTTGTATTCCACAAATTGTCGCAACAGTACTAGTTTTCGTTTCATTAACATTGAGCCGAAAGATACTTAAATCTGAGAAAATGTCATGAACTCTATCAACCCCTTGTCGCCTTAAATTTTTCACTTGAGAATCCCTGTGAATTGAAAATTTGTTTACTAATGATATTAAATAAATCGTAATATTTTAATATTTGTATAATTGAACAATAAATGATTCAAAATATTCTTTTTAAGAAACTCTCTAAAAATTAAAGATTGCAATTATTAAAATTTCCTGAGCAGCTTCCTTTTCTTATACTTAGTATTTAATTCCATGCCAATATACTTAATAGTTGCATTTGTTTTCAATTCCCGTGACCTGTATTTGTATGGTTTTTGGCCGATGTTCAAAGTGATATTGATATTTAAGTGTTTTCGGGAATACGATATTCAAAATTGAGATGATGAAAAATAATTATAAAAAATTTATGCAGAGAATTTATTAATAAATAGTATTTTTGTTGCATCTATTAAAAGACAAATATTTTTCGCAATAAATTTATATTCTGATGTATTTTTAGAATGTATCACCCGAAAATTATTTTTCGTTCTTGAATTCTTAGTACGAAATCGCGAGAACTTTCTCTATTCTCAAATAAAACGACGCACATATAATTTTGGACTTTAATTGATCTTACGGAACATGGGCGAAAATTTAATTTCACTTTTAAATCATAAAAACCATATTGATCAATTAATAATGTTCTTACATAACTTTAGTAAAGCAATTATATTTATTGTATAAAAAGTTATCCTCATTATATTATTATATACTTTATTCGCCTGCCACACCGTCTTAGTTGCGAAAGTTCTTTAAATCCCTTCAAACGTGATTTTAAATCTTTTCATAGAACGTCAAATCTGATTTCAGGCGCCTCGTTTGCTCAAGAAGATATAGTATTTCAAGAGTTACGAGCTTGACAGGGAAATCGTAGATCTCCCATATTCATGGCGAGCTTCTTACAGCCGTTATTTTTACTCTTGCGTATATAAATTGAAAAGATCAGCTCACTTTCTCGTAAAAGTATGTAATTAAAATTTATAAATTGGCTTGACTATAACTCTTGGTGCATTTGACGTATATACTCTCTCATATAAATAAAACCTACAGTTCATAATTGTTGAAATAATGCGTGCCGTTGAGCAGATCCAGCAAACGCAGCTGCATGTCCTTGGTCGCGTCCAGGCCGTTGCCCGAGAGCTCCTCGAGCATCTTCTGCTCGCGCATGACGATCGTGTGATCGGAGACGAGGCGCCCGAGCAGGAAGCCCCCGAGGAGGCAGAGAAAGCCGACGGAGACGAGGAAGGAGAAGCACATGCGCTTCGTCACGAACTCGCTCTGCTCGCCGTAGCTGCGCCCGAGCTGGAAGCTCAGCATGCGCTGCATCGCTCCGTCCTTGCGATAATAACCGTATCCCTGCTGCTGCAGCCGCCGCCGCGCGGTAGCCGGATTTATTTTGTCTGCCTTTGGCCGCGGCGCGAGCTACGATACCTATACGCTGATCGTCTGCGATGTACACTGCTGATGGGCTATATTGATATATATGAGAGATGTATTTTCGAGCTTTATTGGAGATTCGTCTGTAGCGTCTGAGGAACTCTTTTCGAGAGCAGATATCTTTCACTGCTAATGTCAGAGATTTACAATAGCTTTGCTGGAAAGTTTGAATCGGTGCTAATGACCATTTGATGTAAACGATTTCTGTGCATATGTCTATCGCACCCTTGTAATTTAACGCTCTAAACAAACGCACTCTGGCTTTTCACGACGCCACTCACTGCGAGATAGAATGTTTACGAAGATGGCCATTGACTTTACGATCGCAGCTGGAAGAAAAGGCAGTTTTAATCTATATTCAAAACCGACCCGATTTCGAGCACTTCACTTTGTCTGCACTTCGCGCTGTTATTCATATATGAACCTGACAGATTCATGGATTCGTTAAAGATGTTGAACGGCGTCTGCGGAATTTATATTGCTACCAAAATATCGGTTACAGGAGAAAATATCCGAGCTCAAAGCTTTATTTTAACGTAATTCTAAATTTACTATCACTCGAGCATGAATAATATATTAAACGCTCAATCATATTCCGACAAAACTGTTATACTTGTGTACGATTTCGTAGACGGTTAATTTGTTATATATAATACTTTAAGGTGAAGTACCTATAAATTTAATTTTAGTACGGCCGTTCCAGCAATTATTCGACCATAAATTTGCGACCATTAGCTGTCTCTCATATTTATAATCGATATATAATTGCCAGATGAAACGCCGTCAATCGTAATTCTTCTTTTTTCTAGAAATAACTCATTTCAATCTGGAGCGCCCATATGAATAATACGTACACGCTGAACCTCCCAAACGTCGCTATAACCGTAACAAGCTAATTCAAAAAAATCATCATCTGCAAAACAATACCGGTATTCTTAATCAAATTAACCTGCCGTGAAAGAATAATGCGCAATTTATTAGAGTGACCGATTTGCAAATCCCATCATCGCATATCCCGCGTCGTTAGCCTCCTTTATCGCCAGTCAAAGAGAAAAAATGAGCTACAAGTAGTCGCGTACTGTACCTAATTAGCTCAAATTGAGTCGTCGAAGCGTGCGGACATGACGAGGGTGGGAGCTCTATTGTCTTTATTGTCACGCGACGACGACGTCGCGACGCGCCCTGTCACTCGAGAATCGTGCCCGCGTGTCTGGAGACACACACACACCCACACACCCGCACACAGACTCACGAACGCGCGCAGCGCGAGACGGCGTCCTTTGTCAAAGTCTATTTATATTTTCGCCGGAATAGAAGAGAGAGAGAGAGAGAGAGAGAGAGAGAGAGAGAGAGAGAGTAGAGCTCGCGCTTGTGTGTGTTATAAATCCGACGGGATAACCACCCTCGCTTCGCATACTCCATTAACTTTTACCGCCTAAGCGCGCAACCCCGGCGCTCTGTGTTCGCTATTTATATGGCGATTGACGCTTGCACGCGGCGAGCTTTGCCTAAAATCGCACTTAAACACTACGGGGATAAGTAGTGCAGACGGCGGCGGGCTTTTATGGAGTTTGCGATAGTCTGACAGTTGCCTGAGCGCCACGCCGAGGTATATTAATGGTTGTTGGCGTTGAAAACAAAAGATAATAAATGATTCGTGAAAAAGTGCCTTGATAAACGAGTTCAAGGGTGGAAAGTTGTTGATTCGGCGTGGAATTTAAATCGCCGTTTAAATTTTATGCGTTACAAAGCTATTGTCGCGGCTGAGATTTTTCTTCATTCAAGATGTATGTCAAAAATATCAGTAATTTACGGAAAATGTATGAATCGCAAGCTCCATTCCACCTCTCAGACGCGCAGAAAAACTCCCATCACGAATAACAATCGCTTCGCCACTCCCCGCAATTAAGCTCCATCAACGATCCAGCCGCACTTTCATCGAAAAGCAATCCCGCAGCACGGACACTCACTCATATATACACACAGCGCGCGCGAGTCCCGCACTTTCTATCTCATCTATTTTTACTCGCTCTCACAGTTTTTCTCTCTCACTCCTGCGCGCGTGGCAGCCACGTCGAATTTGAAAAAAGCACTGTGCACGCGACCGGGAGCGCGCGAGCAGCAAGCGAAAAAAAGCGCGCGCGCGCGCGCGTTTCGTCTGGGCCGCGCGCGCGAATAGTGTTATTGTGTAAACGCGAGACCGCGTGGGATAAGACTGATATTTTTATAAGAGTCGGCGGTGGCGGTGGCGGCTACTCTCCAAAGCCTCCCGTACGCGTATGTGTGCGCGCGTGTATATACTCCCTCTCCCGGCCCGGTGGAGCGCTTATTTTACACCATCACGACGCCCGCAAGCTCTCCAGACGCCGCCGCGCCGTGCAGTGGCAGGAGCTTTCGGACACTTTTTATACAGAGGGACGCGAGAGCCCGTAATAGTATAATATGCGATGCGAGCTGTCAGCTGGAATGTTTGTCGTTTATTTTGCTTCATTTAAGAGAGACGGATTATATTAGGTATAGGTGTAATTACTCTTCAGCGTGTGAAAGCATTGAAATGAATTTTATACATCAAAAGAGTCGGGATAAGGAATAGCGATGGATTTTACAATTTAAAGGCTTCTTAGAGGCTTCCAAATTCAGAATAAACGCGGTGACTTTACACTTAAAATTAACTCACTATAATAGTATTTTATTCCCATCTCCACTATAATGGCCACTTTTATAGCCTGAAAAGCGGGGCGAAAATCGCGTTTGATTCCCTCTTTTCCAGTATTCCCGCATTTGCGAGAATAAAGTACTTTAGCTCACGCTAATATAACATCGTCTAATTGTCTACATTTTCAGTATATTTGGTTAAAATTCACAAAATTATAAGAGGTCAATACAAAATAACTTTTCAAATCTATAAAGTGGCCACAATGGAGATGGGAATAAAGTACTATATATGTAACACGGGACTAAAGTCGATCATTCCCTTGGGTGATCACTGCGTGATCACCGAAACGCGAGTGAACTCACGCGCGGAAATAATCAGCGACTTTAGTCCCTTCTTACATAATGTAGTATTATGGAAACCGCGCAAAGAACGATTTTCGGTATATCCGTTACGCTGAGAGCGTATCTGCAACGAAGCAACACAGAGAAAAGAAAATTTTTACATTAAAAGTATGCTTTTCTAATTATAAAATTATAATGTTATTTGTACCAAAGT